>JAEANM010015214.1:0-13704 GCA_017656035.1 Myanophis thanlyinensis
TCTCCCTCTCTCATTTTCTTCTCTTTTTCTTTCTTTCTTTTCCTCTTTTGTTGTAAGGGCCAGCCTCGGACCTCGCCCTTCCCCTTCCCCTTCCCCCCGGTCATCCCGGCGCTTTGTCCTTCCTCCCCTCCCCCTCCCCATTCGCCCAAGGAATAAGCGCTTCTCGCCCTCCCCCCACTCTCATATATCGGTGGGGGTGGGTGGGGGTGGTTTTGCACCCGCGGCTCGGGCAATGCCTGCTTGGTACCCCCTTCCGATTGTGTCTGCTGTGGTTTGTGTATGTGGGCACGCGGCGTGCAAGCGTGTCTAGTGCCCGTACGGCGCGTGCATTTCTCGCGTGCAATACCGTGCATAGTTTTATGCACGCATATAGAGCACGTATGCATACATACTGCATGTATACAGTGCCTTACGGAGTACGACACGCATACTGTATGCATGCATATATAGCACGCAATGTATATATATACATACATACAATGTATGTATATATAGATATACAATATACGGCATGTATACAGTGCCTTACGGAGCACGACACGCAGTATATGCATGCATATATAGCACGCAATGTATATATACATGCATACAATGTGTGGGTGTGTACACACACACATACTGCATGTATATAATGCCTTACGGAGCACGACACGCATAGTATATATGCAGGCATATATAGCGCGCAATGTATAGATACATATACACATACTGCATGTACACAGTGCCTTACGGAGCACGTCATGCATAGTGTATGCATGCATATATAGCGCGCAATATACAATAATATAATGTATATATACACACATATATACAATATACTGCATGTGCACAGTGCCTTACGGAGCACGTCATGCATAGTGTACGCATGCATATATACTGCATAAAACAGCGGGCGTAATTGTCTCATGCCCGGACATGCGTGGGTGTGTGCTGCACGCGTGGGTGCCGAGCGTTGCAAAAGGTTGCACGCGCGCATGTACAGAGCGCCTAGGTCGCAGGCACGCGTGCCTTCCCCCTCCCTCGCGTCTCGTTTCCCTCAACCCACTTTTCCCCCTTTGCACGTGGCTCTTCCACGCTCGTGGGAGGGGGTGGGCAGAACGAGACCCAGAAACACAGGCGTACACGCACAAGTGCATCCACTCGGTTCCTTTCTCTCTCTCTCTCTCTCTCTCTCTCCGTCCTCTTCTCGCCTTCCCCGCCTCCTCCACGCGCGTGCCCGCGCCCCCCCTCCTCCACGCGCGCCCCCAACCTTTGTATGTCTGCCTCCCCGCAATAAATATGCAGCAGCCCTCTAATTACGCCCCCCCCCCGCCTTTTCTCCTTAATGAGACAATTTGCATCGACTAACCACCCTGCGGAAGGGGGAGGGGGAGAAGGCAAGCATAGAGGTGAGCAGGGGGGGGGAGACAAAAGGGGGGAGGGGGGGAGGAAAGAGCACCATTTGCTGCCCCCCCCCGCCCCCCAAATTCTTCCTCCCTCCACCGTGGAGGAATGAAAGGGGAAAAAAGGGGGTGGTGGGCTTCCTAAGGTCTTTTTAAAAATAAATACTTCTATTTTTATTAATGCAAAAGAAAAAGGGTCGGGGGCTTGGAGGAGTGGTTTAAGCAGAAGGGAGGGGGCTCTTTGCAGTATATCTGAATTGGGACACCACCCCCCCATTGCATAAGGACCCTCCCTCCCTCCTCCCAGCGGGCTGAGACTGCTGGGTTGTGTAGTCCTGTTGATGATGGATGAGTTGAGATGAGTTAGCAAGGATGAGGTCCTGGCTTCCCCCCCCCCCCCTTTAGTTCCCAGATTTGGGGTGGGTGGGCATGAGTGGCGGGGTTGTAGGGGGGGGTCAGAAAAAGCCCATCCCCCCCCAAAAAATGTCCCAGAGCGAAATTGAGACCATTTTAAACAAGCATAGAGAAGGGTTGGATTGATAATCCTTTGATTTAGCTGAGCCCCCCCCCCAAACCATCATTTATAATAAACCAGGTTTTGCAATGTGTTGGTGCAAAATGCTGGCTAATCCCAGGGAATTTAGCGTCACTGGGAAATTCATCTTTTTTGGCAATTATTACATGATCACAGGTAGAATACCCTCATGCGGTCAGCACAGGTAGTCCTGGCTTCACAACTCTTCATTTAGCAACCGTTCACAGTTAACGACGGCACTGAAAAAAGTGACTTGCCCCCGTTTTTCACAGTCACCAATTTTGTAGCATACACATGATCAAAATTCAGAGGCTTGGCCACCAGGGCTTCATACTTATGACCGGTCCTCATTTTGTGACCTTCTGACAAAGTCGACGAGGAAGCCAGATTCAGTTAACAATGGGGTTGCTAACTTGACAACAGCAGCGATTCACTTAACCAGTGTGGTGAGAAAGGTCGTAAAATGGGGCAGCACTCACTTAACAATCTCACTTAACATATTCAACTGTGGTTGTAAGTCGAGGACTACCTGTATCGACCCCAATAGTTCTCAACTTATGGCCGCAAGTGAGCCAACATTTCTGCTGCTAAGTGAGATGGTCGTTAATTGAGGTGTGCTCCATTTGACGACCTTCCTCATCCCAGTGAATCACTGCAGTTGTTAAGTAGATCATTCAGTCATTAAATGAATCAGGCTTCCCCCACTGACTTCACTTGCTGGGAAGTTGACAGATGGTGATCACATGACCCCTGGCAACCGTCATAAATACGAGTCAGTTGCCAAGTGTCCGAATTTTGGTCACGTGACCAAAATGAAAGCTGCATGGGTCATTAAGTGTGTAAATCCATCCTAAATCTCATTGTTTCACTGCTGGTGTAACTTTGGATGGTCGCTAAACAGATCGCCACAAGTCAAGGACTCCAACAGTTCATTTAGGGACCGTTCAAAGTTACGATGGCCCCGAAACTATGACTTACGCCCTTTTTTCCACTTTGCCGCTTCCCCATGATTCGCGCTCTCAAAATTTGGACGCTTCGCACAACTGCTTCGCACTTACGACCGTTGCCGTGACCCAATCACCGCGATTCCTTTTATGACCTTTGGACCAGCAAAGTTGACATGGAAGCCGGCTCCACTTAATAACCAGGTTACCGACTTATTCCCTGCAGCGATCCGCTTAACAACCATGGCAAGATAGGTCGTAGAAGCGGGCAAAAACTTGCTGAACCCGCATCTCCCTTAACAAGAAATTTTGGGGCCGTAGTTAAGGACTACCTGTATCTGTAAAAAAGCATGCAGAAATTCAGATAAGAATTTGAGTTTAATCTGAATTTCTTTGTTTGCGGCTGACCAATCGCACATGTGTGTGCGCGTTCCGGTCCAGACGCTGGCGCGATTCTCCTCAGGAAGTTGTGCTTAAAAAAACAACCCACATTTTACAAGAAAAGAGAAAAATCTGACGCTAAATTGCTGGATTATATTGTTTTAGGCAAGGGGGACGCTCAGGTGTTTGCTGACGGACAGTTCGATTAAGAGCAATTTTCGCAACCGCCAGCCAGCGAGCCGCTTAGTGACAGGAGAAACAATCAGCCGTATCGACAGAAATCGCTTTGAATACAACTTGCATTATCGGATGAACAGGGAGACCGACGAAGAAAAACGGGCCTCCACCCCAATTTTCAAAAGGGCGAGGCATCCGTCTCAATGGCTTCTTAAAAATTCGCCTCTGAAAGTGAAGGATTTTGAAGGGAAAAAAAGCAAAGAGAAACGAGTTGTTAGGTCGGTTAGGTCAAAAAAATCAAAATGGAGGCTGCAACGCTGAGGTGAAAGCTGATAGCTGGTCCTTAGCTGTTGTGTGATGTTGGGGGTGTTGTTGATGTTATTTTTTTAGGCCCTTCCATAAAAATGGAAAGGATTTTAGCTCTACAGGAGGTCCTCGGCTTACGATGCTTCATTTAGTGGCCATTTGAAGTTACGACGGCCCTGGAAAAAGGGAATGATGACTTTTTTCTCACATGTACGACCATTGCATCGTTCGGACGCTTGGCAACTTGTTCTAATGGCTGCTGCGTCCTGGAATTCGTGTGATCCCCTTTTGCAACCTTCTGACAAGCAAACTCAATGTAGAAGGGAGACTCACTTAACGATCGGGTTATTAATTTAACAACTGCAGTGATTCAATTAATGACCGTGGCAAGAAAGGTCATAAAATGAGGCAAAAGTCAACCGTCTCGCTTAGCAACAGAAATTTGGGGTGCCATTGAAGTCGTAAGTTTAATTTTAAGCCGAGTCTGAAGAATTTAAGGAATGGCTTTAAATTTTCCCAAAAGGCCGCACGGAGAAACCGGAACTGTCATGACAGAGGGCCAAACTGAATTCTGCTCAATATTAATTTTATCGCTGTATAAAAAGCAGTAAATTGCATGCAGCCTTCAATCTACAACCACAAGGGAGCCCAAAACTTCTGTTACTAAGTGAGACAGTTATTAAGTGAGTTTCCCCCCGTTTTACGATCTTTCTTGCCAAAGGTGTTAAACAAATCCCTGCGCTGGTTAAGTCAAGTCACTCGGTTGTTAAGTGAATCCGTTTTCCCCACATTGGCTTTGCTTGTCAGAAAGTCACAAAAGGGGACCCCCCTAACCCTCGGGGTCACTGCGACTATCATAACTATGAGGGCCAAGCGTCTGATCACGGGAAGCTGCAATGGTCGTAACTGCGACAAACGGTCACAATTCACATTTTTCACAATTCACATGTGAGTGAAAATACGCAGTACTGGAGGACAATCAGAAAATATATTGTATGGCATGCACACCTGTACAACTGTAGGAACTGTCCCCATCTTATCAGTCGACAAAGTGCTGTTAAATTTGCATTGCAAATTTCTTTCCATAAGGAACAGTTTTTCCTCCATAGTCCTCTATTTACAACCACAATAGCTACCGGAAAAACCAGTGTTAAGATAATGTAGTTGGGATGTGAGCCGTGTCTTGATTTTACAACTTGCCACCGTTCTTAAGTGAATCAGTGCAGTTGTTAAATTGGTATCCTGGTTGTTAAGTGAATCTGGTTTCCCTGTGGATTTTTCTGGTCAGGAGGTCACAAAAGGGGATTACGCCACCCTGGGACACTGTGACCGTCATAAATAGGAGTCGGTTGCCAAGCGTCTGTATTTTTGATCCTGTGAACCATGGGGGATGCTGCAAAGATGGAAACTGTGAAAAACGGTCGTTAAGTCCCTTTTTTCCAGTGCCGTTGTAACTTTGAACAGTCACTAAACGTTGTAAGTTGAGGACTGCCTGTCCTGGAAAATCCGTTATTAAGCAAGGCAGTCGTGATGTGAGCTGTGTCTGATTTTACAACCTTGCTGTGGTCCTTCAATGAATCAGCACAGTAGTTAAATCAGCACCCCAGTTGTTAAGTGAATGCGGCTTCCCCGTTGACTTGGCTTGTCAGAAGGTTGCAAAAGGGGATTGCGTGATCCTGGGACCCTGCGACCATCATAAATACGAGTCGGTTGCCAAGCGTGATCATGGGGATCACGTGATCATGGGGATGCTGCAATGGTCGTAACTGTGAAAATCCATCGGAAGTCACATTTTTCATTGCTGTCACTTTGAACAATCACAAAATAAATGGTTGCAGGTCGAGGATTACCTGTAACCCTTCCTAAAACTCCTGCAATCCATGGACAAATTGCTAGCCACATTAGCCACAACACTAAGTGTGTATTCGTGGACCAGTTTGTCCTGTTGTGATAAGGTGGGATTCACGCGTTTGCCTTCTCTTGTTTTTCCTGCAGGGTCTTGGCTCCTGTGCTGAGATGATCCCTCCGTGCTCCTCCCGCCTGCACCGCCATGGATGCTTCCTCTAACTCCTCCTCCTCCTCCTCTTCCTCCTCCCACTCCTCTGCTGCTGTCCCCCCGGCAGACGGACAGGATGACCGGGCCGCGGTTCGGCCTGCTCAGGGCTCTCCTGCCTTGCCACCCACCAAAGAACCCCCCCTCTGGGACCCTTCCTCTTCCCCCTCGACCCGTCCCGATGACGTCATGAGACCCTGCGCCAGTGCCCAAGCTGCCGCGCTCGGCTTGGCCAAGTTCCCCGCCGCCGTCTCGTCTACCCCACAGCGCCAAGCGGACCCCAGCCCGTCCTTGCCAAATCCGCCCTCTTTCCCTCTAGGCCCGCCGCTGGCCGAAGATGGGGTCCAGCCGGAAGAACAAAGAGTCGAAGATGGTGGGCGTGAAGCCCAGCTCTTCTTTGCCGCCGATGGTTCGGCGTACCTCCTCGCTAGCGGCCATGTTCTCTTACCAAAGGGCTCCCCCATCACCGCCACTCCTCAAGTGTCCATTCTCCACATCCAGGACAGTGGAGGTCCTAACCAAGGCTTTATGTCTGTTGACCAAATGTCCCAGAATACCTCAGCGCCAGGCGAGGTGACCCCTCAAGGCGCCTTCTACAGTTACCGACTGGCCGGGGCCCCCGCTCAAAATACACCTGCCAAAAACGCTGCCACCAAATCCAAAGATGCCCCCACTGCCCCCGTGGAGAATGAGGAAACCACTCCTGGCCGAGACAAGATGATGCCAGGAGGTCCCCTTTGGCTCTGCCTGACATGCCAGCTCTCGTTCAACCAGGGTTGTACCTTGGCGTCTCATGCCTGTACAGTGCACGGCGTGCAGCTCAGCAACGAGAAATGCCAGGCTTTGGATGGAGGGGCTTCAGCTGTGTTCCAGGGCACCGACCTGGGCTTCCTAGAACCAAATAACCCCACCACCAAGGCAGACCTCAATGCCAGAATGTGTAGCAGATGGGTGAATGTAAAAGAGGAGGACGACGAGAAGGAGGAAAACAAGAACAAGAAGAGAAGCCCAGAAAAACGATGCGAGCCATCAGATACCAAAGATTCAAGGGTCGGCGGCACGCACTGGGCAAATGGATCCATGGAGGAGAAACCAGAAGAGGAGGAGGAGGAGGAGGAGGAAGAGGAGGAGGGGGAGTCACAAGTGGATGACAAGAAGAAAGAGAAGGAACTGCTTCCAGACCAAAGTTCACCAGATACATCAAGCACACCCTTGGCCGCTGACACCCCTCTCTCAGAGACACAATTGACCAAGGCCCCAAATCCTGACCACACGAAGCCACCCCAGGAGGACATCAACAAAGAGATGACCACCAACAAGGTCCTGAAGGAAAGACTGATGCATGAGGACTCTTGTGTGGACCTTGTGGCTGAAATTGGGGCCGAGTCTGTTCCCAAAGCCGATAGCATTCCCAATGATAATAACCAGACGTGCATTGGGCCGGCCCGCAATATCAGTGCCATCGACTTGGCAGACAGTCTGAGCGGTGTAGGGATGGCCAGTGAAGTGTTGACGTCCGGGTTTGAGGTCAACAACGGACTTGGGAGCAACGGCCACAGCAGCAGCGGAGGACCCACGCTTAGCTTTGGGGAAGATTTTACAGCGATGGCATACTCGGGTTTGACTTTGTCAGGCCACATGTCTCTGCTACACTCGCGCAACTCCTGCAAGACGCTCAAATGTCCCAAATGCAACTGGCATTATAAGTACCAGCAGACCCTGGACGTCCACATGAAGGAGAAACATCCGGAGAACAACAGCCACTGCGCCTACTGTAGCACGGGTGGTCCACACCCGCGCCTGGCCCGCGGCGAGAGCTACAACTGCGGTTACAAACCCTACCGCTGTGAGGCCTGCAATTACTCCACCACGACTAAAGGCAACCTCAGCATCCACATGCAGTCCGATAAACACCTGGCCAACCTACAAGGCTACCAAGCCACAGGAGGCAGCGGGCCGCCGGTAGCTCCTCCAGTGGCGCCTCCCCCATCCTCTCCCGAAGAGAAGGAATCGAAGGGCAAGTCATCCTGGCAATGCAAGGTGTGCAGTTACGAGACCAACATCTCCCGTAACTTACGGATCCACATGACCTCCGAGAAGCACATGCAGAACATGCTGTTGCTCCATCAAGGACTGCCGTTGACCTTGCCAGGACTTCTGGGACAACCTCAGACTCCTCCAGGAGGCAAGGCTCAGCCTGAACTCTTCCCATTCTATGGAGCGCAGGCTCTAGGCCATGCCCACCACTCGCATCCCCATCAGGTCCATGCGGGGAGCAACCCACCTCTGCGGGCGGACAAGCCCATGGAACAACCCCAACTCTTGCTCAATGGAGGCTTCCAACATCTCAGCGCGACGGGGCGGAAGATGGCTACCTTGGGGGCAGGTAAGGACGACTTTCAATTCTTGGTGTCCATATGGACCTCTAGGTCCTGTCTACAAGGATCCCAAGTTTGACTTTGTTCCCTGTCCCGTTGTTGTTC
Source organism: Myanophis thanlyinensis (assembly GCA_017656035.1). NCBI lineage: Eukaryota > Metazoa > Chordata > Lepidosauria > Squamata > Homalopsidae > Myanophis > Myanophis thanlyinensis. Next base: position 8,262 of record JAEANM010015214.1, read on the forward strand.
TTCATCCATCCATCGTCTACCCTTTCTTCAAGATCTCCACTGGCATCTTGATTTCTCTTTCTCTTACATCCATGGTTATCATGTCTTGTGCACCGTTGTGTCTTAAAAACCCAAATTCCTCAATTCTTTAACTAATTTAGTAATAGCACTCCTATACCGCTTCACAACCCACAAGAGTCAGCCTATTGCCCCCAACAATCTGGGCCCTCATTTTACCGACCTCGGAAGGATGGAAGGTTGAGTCGACTTTGAGCCGGTCAGGATCGAACGGCTGACAATGGGCAGAGTTAATCTGCGATACTGCATTCTAACCACCGAGCTGTAATTCTCATTCCTTCGTAGTTGTGTTTCCCAAACGTGGGAACATTTAAGAAGTGTAGACTTCAACTCCCTGAACTCCCCAGCCAGCACAGCACAGCACAGCTGGCTGGGGAATTCTGGGAGTTGAAGTCCACACTTCTTAAATGTTCCCACATTTGGGAAACAGCTGCCCTACAGGTAGCCGAAATTCACGTGCCTGCTTTGTTTCTCGTCTCTGCAGCCCCTACCTCTCTCTCTCCTGAACCTGCTCCCCCTTCCTCACCCCCAGCCCAATCCGGACCCGACCTGCTGGGCCCCCAGAGATTGTTCAGCTGTCTGGTGTGCCAAGTCTTCAGCACCGACAATCTGGATAGCCTCCTGCGGCACGCCTCCACCCCGCGCTCCCTGCCAGAGGTGGAATGGAAAGAAATCTCCGGTGACCTGCATCGTTGTCGACTCTGTGCGTACGGCACCCAACTGAAAGCCAACTTCCAGCTTCACCTGAAGACCGACAAGCATGCCTTGAAATACCAGCTGGCCGCTCACCTGCGGGAAGGGGGCAGCTTGGCCGCACACCTGGGAGTGGAGCTGCCCCTAGGACCGCCCCTGCATCTGCATTGCAACCTGTGTGAATATGAGACCAACAGCAAGGAAAAAATTCAGCTTCACGTTGCCGGCGCCGGTCACCAGGAAGCCCTGCAAGGTTACAAGGTACCAAATTTGGGGAGAGGGTGCAGAGCAAAACATTCAGTACAGATAGTTCTCGGTTTACGACCATGATGGGAGCCCCAAATTTATGTTGATAAGTGAGATATAGGCTGGGTTTTGCCCGATTTTTCTTCCCACTGCAGTTGTTAAATGAGTAACACCATTGTTAAGTGAATTCTGGCTTTCCCATTGACTTTCCTCGTCGGAAAGGTCGCAAAAGGGGATCACATGACTCCGGCACATGGCAACAGTCAGAAATGTGAGTCAGTTACCAAGTCTCTTTTTTTTGTTCATGTAACAACGACGCAGCGACAGCTAGCCGTCGATGTGAAAAAAGTCCCTTTTTTCCAGTGCTGTGGTAACTTAGAACTATCACTAAATGAATGGTTGTAACTTGAGGACTACCTGTACAGGTGTTACTGAAAATGGGTGAAGCAGTTGTCCCTGTTGATGAGGTTGAACTGGAACCCCAAAAATTTAAGTGCAGAGAAGAGCAACCAAGATGGTTAGGGGACTGGAGGCTAAAACATACTATATGAAGAACGATTGCTGGAATTGGGTATGTCTAGTACCATAATGGTGAATCTATGGCACGGGCGCCACAGGCGGCACACGGAGCCATCTTGCTGGGCACACAAGCTGTCAGCCAACTTACCTCCAGCTGAGCATGCACATGCGATTGCACATGCACGCGTGCGCGATTGCAGAGACCCAGCTGATCTTCGGGCGTCCGCTGTGCATGCGCGCGATTGCAGCAGGAAATCCAGCTGGTCTTTAAGGCTCTCCTGCGCGTGCATACGCGATTGTTCATGTGTGCACGAGTGCCTGTCTGCAGCGTGCAGGCATTGCACATGCAAAAGTTGTGTGCATGTGCAGATGGCGCGGTTGCACGTGCAGCGCACATGGAGGAGCCACACGCAAGTGTGGATGGCGTGCGCAAAGCCCGTACTCGGTAAGTAAAAGGTTCGCCACCACCGCCCTGTATCGTTCCAGATAAGGCTGTCCAAGCTTCAGTTTTGGAGATCACACAACCTCTGGTGGCAACCCCTTCCACTGGTTAATTGTCCTCACTGTTAGGCAGTTTCTCCTTCATTCCAGGTTGTTTCTCTCCTTGATTAGTTTCCATCTGTTGCTTCTTTTGTCCTGCCTTCTGGTGCTTTGGAGAATAACTCATTCAAGAGAGAGCCACTGTCAAGAGAAATTTCCTGACAGTGGGAACAATCAACCGGTGGAGCAACTTGCCTCCAGAAGTTGTGGGTGCTCCAACATTGGAGGTTTTGAAGAAGAGATTGGACGACCATTTGTCCGGAATTGGTACAGGGTTCTTGAGCAGGGTGGACTAGAAGATCTCCAATGTCCCTTTCAACCCTATTATTCTATGAAGGGGTAGAGATGAAGGTCTAGAAGTAGGTTTAAGAGCAAAGAGGGTACAGAGAAAGGCATGGGGGGGATGACAATTAATTGGTGACAATTAACCAGAGACAATCGGTGCACCCGCTAGGATTGCTGACCTGAAAGATTCAAGGGGTGTCCCCTCCTCTACTTAGAACCTGCAATTCCTCCCCCCACCCACTTTCTTCTGTCACCCCTAGTTCCTTCTGGAAATGGAGACCTCGCCACCCCTGCCTGCCTCCGAATCCGCGCAGTTCCGCTGCCTCTTGTGTAACGTGGACTCGCCCAACCGCCTGGCCATGATCCAGCACCTCCGCTCGCCCCACCACCGCGAGGCTCACGGCCAGTGGCGCCTCCAGCTACTCCAGAACGGCGAAGGCACTTTGGGTCTCGAAAGATACATCTGTTTTGCGCCCGCCAACACTGCAGGTAACCACCGCGCCATTCGGATCACGGGTGGGGGTGGGGGGGTGGCACCGTGGACCGCCGACACGCCAACGGGGTGAATAAGCGAGTTTTTAAGGGAGATTGATGGTTTGGTTTGGAGGGGGAGGAAGCAGGAAAGGACCCACCAGCACACCATGAAGAAATCCGCAGGAGGGGGCACGTTACCTTCCCTGCCCCCCAGGGGATAGCAAACACTGTGTAATTTCTTAACGTTCCTGCTGATTGTTTTACTCCATGTCTTGCTCTGTGGATGTCGGAGTGCAGAGCCGCCCGATCGTGCTACGTTCTCATTCTTCCTTCTCTCTGCCAGCCCCCCTGGCAGCTTCCTCCTTCTCTCGTTGCACACACACACACACCCCAGCTTCATAATGGATTATGACAGATACTGGGGGTGGTTGCCTAGCAACCTGCAGGAAGAATGAAGGAGAAGAGAAATGAGACCGAGATACCTACGGACCACAGCCAGGGAGAAGTTGGAAGGGGAAGGGGGATGGTATGGAAGGAAAAAAATATATATATATATTTTTCTCCCTCCCCCAGCTGAGGCTGCCTACCCACCCACCCACCCCTCTTCCCCACTCCTCCCACACCGGGGAACCCTATCCCAGCGGTGGCAATTGGCTGCTTCCTAGATTTATGGGTTGCAATCCTTCTGACCTTGCGTCCTTCCCTGGCACGGGAAATCAATAGGGATCACCAGGACGGGATTTTATATACCGTATATATATTACACAAAGCCACATGCCCCCAATGGCACCCCTTCATATATATATATGTATGTATGTATGTATGTAGGGGAAGGGGTGCCAGTGGGCAATGCATGATTGAATGCGGGGCAATGGCTCACACGACCGAGGGTCGATCCACCGGCCAGGCACGTCACCTTTTGTATTAGAACCCAAGGGACAGCCGGAGTGAACGGGCGGCGCGTCCAGGGCTACAGCTGCGACAGAACAGAAGGACCCCGGGAGGGTTCAGGGATGCGGGAATTCTCGCCGAGGTGCCGTATGTGCAGCGAGGGGGACTCGCTCGCACCTTTGTCAGTGAGAAATGGGGGTCTTCGCGTCTTGGCGGGCGTATCGAGCTGCGCTAATTGAGTTGCCGATGGTAGCGAGGCCGTGTCTATCGGCCAGGGAGGCCAGCCCGTTCAATATTAACGATCCCGCTCGGGGTTGAGAGTTTAATTAGTCGCTGATGAGGATAAAGCCCCACATCGTTGTGCGTCATTCAGGTTTTTCACAGCCTTGAGGGTGGAATTCCCGTTTTTTTTTTTCCTTTTTCTCGGCATCCTTTTGAGTTTCTGGTTTTCCGGGCGCGCTGGAATGAAAGACAGGACAGGCGACATATCTTAGCTTACACAAAGAGGAACTTTGGTTTCACTACCGTAGGACGGTGGGCGCAAATGCAGGTCAGGTTATTACAACGCTCCGTCTTCCCAGTAAGGAAGATGGGCGAACAGTACTTCCAGCACATTGGAAAACACCCCTCCTCCCCCCACCATGGGCCATCCTCAACTTACAACCGTGATGGAGCCACATTTGCTCCGTTGTATGACTTTCCTTGCCACCTTTGTTAAGTGGATCCCTGCGGTTGTTAAATTAGGAAGGGTCATAAGCCTTCAATCTACAACAACAATTCAAAACTTCCGTTGAGTTTCCCACCCCACTTTATGACCTTTCTTGCCGAAGTTGTTAAGCGGTACTTGTTAAGTTGGGACCACGGCTGTTAAGTGAATTGCTCGTCCAAAGGTCACAGAAGGGGATCACGCAATTCTTCCCCACCCACCCTGCCCCGGGATGCTGCAACGGTCAGAAATGCGAGTCACGGGTCAAGCATTGCAAAGCAAATCCCGTGGCCGCCGGGGAGGCTACAAACGGATGTAAGTGTGAAAATCGGTCGTAAGTCGCTTTTCTCAGGCCGTTGTAATTTCGAAGGGCCTCTATCTCAACCGTTGTAAGTTGAGGACTACCTGCAGTGGTCTGGGAGAACTTATTCCTTTCAATTCACCTTTGTTCCCAATCTTCTTGTCCCCGTTTCCAGGGAAGGAATCTGTCCTGGAGAATTTAACACCTGAAAAAGAAAAACAGAGTAAAACACGGATCGCTGGTGAGTACGGTAATAACGTCCTTGGCTTACCCAAAGCCCCGTGCCCCCGTGCAAGGAGTCCTCGACGTATGACCACAAACGGAGCCCAACGTTTCTGTCTCTAAGCGAGACAGGTATCCAGGGAGCTTGGCCCCATTGTACGACCTTTTTTCCCAGTGCCGCCATAATGTCGAACGGTCGCGAAAGAAATGGTTGTAAGTTGAGGACTAAACTAGAGTGGTGTCAACCAATGAAAGATTGATTGATCTTCTGCTCTGGGCAATTGGGAGGGGCGTCCGGGGGGGGGGCAGAGATGACATTCCCTTTAAAATTCATCTGACAAGGGTCTCGCTTAGCAAGAAAAATTTGGGGCTCCATCATGGTCTTAAGTCGAGGACTAGCAGTATTTGTGTGTGTGAGAAAGAGACAATTGCATGCCCCAATCTCTCCCCAACACCCATCCTTCCAACTTTGTGCAAATTGCACACTGTGGCTTTTCTTTTCTTTCTTT
>JAEANM010015215.1:0-13704 GCA_017656035.1 Myanophis thanlyinensis
TGACCCCAAATACTTAAACTCCTGCACCTTCTTGACCTTAGCCCCCTGTAACCTCACTGTTCCACTTCCCTCCCTCTTGTTCACACACATGTATTCTGTCTTACTACGACTTTCATTCCTTTTCTTTCCAGAGTATACCTCCACCTTTCCAGGTGTTCCTCCACATGCTCTCTGCTCTCACTACAGATCACAATGTCATCAATATCATTGTCCTGTCTGACCTCATCTGTCAACCTGTCCATCACTATAGCAAACAAGAAGGGACTCAGAGCCGATCCTTAAAGTAGCCCCACCTCCACCTTGAACTCCTCTGTCTGACTTATAGCACATCTCACTGCTGTCATACTCCTCTCATACATATCCTGAACTACTCTGACATACTTCTCTGCCACTCCTGATATCCTCATACAGTACCATAGCTGCTCTCTCAGCACTCTGTTATACACTCTCTAAATCCACAAATACGCAATGTAGTTCCTTCTGACCGTCTCTATATTTTTCTATTAACATTCTCAGAGCAAAAATTGAATCAGTAGTGCTCTTTCTGGGCTTGAAGCCATACTGCTGCTCACAGATATACAATTCCTTTCTTAGCCTAGCTTCCACTACTCTTTTCCATAGCTTCATCGTGTGGCTCATCAACTTTATATCTCTGTAGTTGCTACAACTCTGCACATCATCCTTGTTCTTAAAGATCAGCACTAGAACAATTCTCCATTCCTCAGGCATCTTCTCACTCTCTAAAATCCTGTTGAACAAACTAGATAGAAACTCCACTGCTATCTCTCCTAGACACTTCCACACCTCCATAGGTATGTCATCCGGACCAACAGCCTTTCCACTCTTCATTCTCCTCAGAACCTTCCTCACCTCATCCTTTCTAATCTTTGCTACTTCCTACTCTACAATATTCCCCTCTTCTTTCCCTCTCATTTTCCTCATTCATCAGTTCCTCAAAATACTCCTTCCATCTTCTCTGCACACTCTCCTCACTTGTTAACACCTTTCCATCTCTGTCTTTAATCACCCTTATTTGTTGCATATCCTTCCCATCTCTGTCTCGCTAGTCCTTCTCACCTTCCCTCGTGTCTAATCTGGCATACATATCATCATATGCTTGACATGGCATATATATCATCATATCTTTCTGCTTGGCCATTGCCACCGCCCACTTCATTCTACGTTGCAATTTTTTTGTAATCCTGTCTACTGCCTTCAGTCCTTTCTACATCCCACTTCTTTTTAGCTAGCCTCCTCCTCTGGATGCTGTCCTGTACTTCCTCGTTCCACCACCACGTTTCCTTATCTTCTTTCCTCCTTCCAGATGACACACCTAGCACCTTCCTACCTGATCACTTCTGCTGTAGTTTCCCAGTCATTTGGGAGTTCCCAGGCAGGCCACCCAAAGCCTGCCTCAATTTCTGCCTGAATTCTTCACAACATTTTTCTTTTTGCAACTTCCACCACCACTTTTCCATATATAATACTGAAATTATTTAACTTCAGAATTAAGGTAAGTACATAGAAATAAACTATTTGAATTAAGTGCAGCCCAGCGTAGAACTTAACAGAGTTATTTTTCTCCTTTTTTCACACAAGAAGCAAGAACAAGATGATGGATTTAAGATGCAGGCAATATCTTACAATGCCAATACCTAGGGTATTGTATTTACATTCCCATCTTAACATCTTACAGTGGTGTGTCTGTTCGTTACCTACATAATTCAGAGAAGGGAGTTTCACTATTTTCTGGACACATTACCCATTATTATTATTTTTTAAATCCTGAATGTAAATTCAGTATGGAGATCACGCACATTTGTCTTACAATTGCTCCTCAATTACAACCATAATTGAGCCTGGAATAATGGTCATTAAGTCATGGCAGTCATTAAATGATGGGACTATACCTGATTTTATGATCTATTTTGCAGCAGTGGTTAAGCAAATGCCACAGCCATTTAAGTGAACCTATTTCCCCCTAAAATCACTTTTTGTCAGAATGGAATGCAAACGCTCAAAATTAAGGCCACAGGAGCATGGGATGTGGCAAATGGTCATAAATGTGAGCCAGTTGCCAAGCACTCAAAATATTATCACATGACAACGCAAGGTATGTAATATTATAATTCTGAAATTGGGTTGTACGTAGCTCTGGGGAGGTATGTTATAACTTTGAGCTAAGCAACTGGACCTTAAGTTAAGCAGTATTTCAATATCATAGTGCTAACAATGGTATTTGCGGGGGGGGGGACTGCAGATGAACTCTGCATTGTTAAAACATCATTTTGCTTTGATACTGGCATTAAAAACTGGCATTTCAATGTCACATAACCAAAACCTGGGTAGTTAATAAAAATTATGATTAGTTTATGAACCCATTCAGATCTTGCAACAGTTCAAATTCAGCTTTGAATGTACAGTTCTTTATTCTAAACCATTACAATAGCAGGTTCCAAAAGTTACCTACTTCTTTTATTGCTGGTTCAGTGCCAACATGATCTGAGAGTCTGTAAGTGGCAGCTACAAATAATGCAGTTGCTTCAAGCCCTTCTTCAAATTGTAGATACACTCCTCCTAGATCATCCAAGCGTGCAACAAGATCCTACAAAAAGATGACAGCAAATAATTGTACACTTATCGCATCCATCTAATGTACAGCATGTCCTCCCATGCCCAGGAGTTTCGCTACCTTTTTTCTTTTCCCCTTATTAATCTTGGGATATTCTTTTCATATCTAGGGAACAGTTTGACCTCTTTTTGCCCCACTCCCCAAACACTAGCTACTACTGGTAAGTATCTCCGCCTCCTTGTAATATAGCATGGATTCATGAAAAAATAAGTATTTGAGACTTGAGTGGCATTTACTCTTTTACTGTTTTTAGAATATTGTTGGTATTTAAAATATAGTTACAGGTAGTCCTTCATTTACAATTGAGCTAACATTTCTGGTGCTAAGTGAGACATTTGTTATAAGTGAATTTTGCCCCATTTTACAACCTTTCTTGCCATAGTTGTTAAGTAAATTACTGCGGTTGTTAAAGTTACTAACACAGTTGTTAAGTGAATCTGGCTTCCCACTGATTTTATTCATTAGATGATTGCAAAAGCGGATCACATGACCCTGGGACATTGCAACTGTCATAAATATGAGTCAGTTGCCAAGCACCTGAATTTTGATTACATGAACCAGGAACAGTCATGTGAAAAGTAGTCATAAGTCACTTTTTTTTCAGTGCTGCTGTAACTTTGAACAGTCACTAAATAAATGGTTGTAAGTCAAAGATTGCCTGTATATTGTTTTGAAAATTGGTTTAATATATTTTATATGGTTAGTTAGATGAGGCTAAAGCACAAGGGCACATTATAACAAATAAATCTAATACAAACCTCTATTTCTTCCACAATACTTCTTAAATCTGCCTGCTGGGATAAATAGGATGCAGTCTGCAAAGCCTGAATTGTTCTGAAATAATAGAAACCATAATATATGATCCTACCAATTACAAGTGGATTGATCTCAGAAGTATGAAACAGGAATATCTGTTAAAAATAGCACTAGCAAATTAGTATTCATGTGGTAAAAAGGTTTGCATAAAATAAGATGTTATTAAAAAGTCGTATGATTTGGTTAAAGTAAATTTTATTTTCCTAGATGAGGAACTGCAGCGGTGTCCAAATTCTAACATCCAAGTACAATCATTAACATTTCTATGAATAGCTAAATCAGAAGTTCATTAATCCCAAAAGCTTCGATGTACAGTAATCCAATTATATTCCCAATTCTGTTCCATGCTTATGGCTCGTTAAACCATGTGGCCTAAGTTACATACGTGTCAGTAAACTAGACCTTGTTAAACAACTCAGTTCGTCTTAAGGGAAAAAACTATAATGCAGAAATAAATAACAACACAGCAGTCTAGCCTTGGCATTCCATATGTTTCTCTGAGTGATCCTCAAGATAAATACTTACGCCAAGATGTTTTCTTCTTTGCTAAGACGAGAAGTGAGTGCAGCCAAGGCTTCTTGGGAAGCGAGAGGAAGCCCAAAACCATTCAAGGCTCCAACAGCATGATAAATCTGGGTAATTGAAGAATCTTCACTGATAGCCTCAAGTAGCAATTCCCTGGTTTCATTTGAAATCGCAATCTAGGAATAATAAATGCAATATACACAAATCATTGCCATAAGTGTTATAGCGAATAATTGCTTCCTAATGGAAGTCAAGTCTTCAAACTCCTTCAAAATAAGAAACAAAAAGCTGACATGCCAAAACAGATTATTAGGCACAGTACTGTCCATTCTGATGTACAATTCCTGAATTTTAGGCAGAGGTCTTTCCTGTTAACTTTATGTGATCTCTTTAACTGGAGAACAAGGGATTGAATCCAGGAACTTCTATTTATACTACTGTTTACATGATACATAAACTTTAGGTTCTTCAAAACCTAATGGTACTGTCATCTACAAATGAACAATACTATTTTGGATGTACAAAGAGTTGAGGCTGATGTTCATACAGCTAATTAAATGAAATATCTTGAACAAAAGACATATTTCAACTATGGTGTACTCCAGATTATACTTGAGGTCTAAAATCATTGCAAATTCTGCTTTAAGGCTAGTACTTAAACTTAATGTCTCAAAGAGCAGAATGGAAGAAAATCTGGAAATCACAAACTAATCACTTAGAGGCAGCACTGATTCTGCAAAAAAAACCCAGTAAACTGCCCTCCCATAAATTAAATGTACATCATACATTTCTGCTTAGGAAAAGCTTAGCTCGAAATCATCCAGAATCACATAAGTTACTTTCAGCTACTCAGAAATAAAGTCAAGTATAAAAATATTAACTACATAAATAGAAACGGTATCCAACATAGAACAAAATTATTCCTAACTTTATTTTGAAGCCCTGGTGGTTTAATTTGCACTATCACACAGCTTAAAACAGGTTAAATAATATGCTATAGTGTTATTTAATATAACTCCAATAACTGCTTGTTTTAGTCTACAAACAGATGTCTTGGAAACAGCTGTTGTCAAATTAATCATAAGGCAAACAGATGAAACATTTGTACAAGAGAACATATTTTTCCTGTAAAAACTGAACTTACCTCACATCCAGCTAGTGCCTGACTTCCCTGTGCAGCATAGAAGAGGGAATCAATACTATCAGGGTCCAATTTAGATTTTATAAAATTGCAAGCAGCCTATTAAGAAAAGAAAGGTGGACTTAAATAATTAAAGTAATCAGCAAATGCTAAATGTAACATTCCCAGTTATTTACTGGGAAAAACCTTACCAATGCAGTTTTGCAGAAAAGACTAACTAATACCAGGTTAGACATACAACAGTGAAATCTGGTATAAGTAGCTTATAATTCATTTATTTCCCTTCACTTCAATAACAAAAGAAAAGGCAAGTTCTTGTTTTATTTCCTTTCTTGCTTATATTGTTGCTTTGCTCCCTCATTCTCAAAGACATGAGGCTTTTTACCTATGGAAGCAAACAGAGGCATCTATAGAATATTTTCAGTACATAATAGATAAATACTTTAGTGAAACATAGAGTACCTGATTTGGGAAGGTAACATAAATTAACACTAGATGTAAGGGAGAAAGGTATCTTCTAGTTCTTACAAGTGGTAGCTTCAAGGCAATTACAGTAAATCAATACTTATCAAATTAAAAAGAATACAATTTTTTAAAGTTCAATTCCTGGTGACTTTAGTGATATGTTGTCCACATTGCTCCCTGGGCAGCTACATAGAAGTGATTCACCATTACATACTTTTGGAAATTTTCTCATCTAGTCTATAATCTGGTTTTCCTTGGAGGTCTCTCATCCAAATACTAAATAACACTAATCCTGTATAGCTTCCAAACCAGACATAGTCAAGCAGGCTGAGACTTTTTTATGGGTTTAATTAAAATACGGTAACTGATACAGAATGTAAATTGCCCATGGCAGATAACATAAAAATAGGCAGCAAATGAAGTGTTAGCACCATCTATTGGAGGAACTTGCGCTAAGTGCACAAAGAATTATAAATGTTTGAACTCATACAGAAATTATCTGGCTGAAATAATAAAATACATATAACTGGATTGAAATACTTTGAAGAAGATATAAGTATCAGGAACAGGCATTAGTCCCGTAGAGAAGAATATATTCTGCATAAAGAATACCAGTTTTAATTTCTATTACTTCCAGAAAAATCATGTGTGAAACCATGAAGGACTATTACCAATACTGATAAACTTAACACTATTTTGATTCAATAAAAGGCAGTCATACCATTTTAAAATAATACATAATTGACCTAAATCAGGATGATACAAAATAGTATGACAGGTTATGTTGGTTCCAAAACCAGCAGGGACACCAGCACATCTGAGCTTTTACTATCATGCAGTGGTGAAATTCAATTTTTTTTTACTACCGGTTCTGTGGGCATGGCCACAGGATTAAACATCACCAAGCACAGAATTAAACTTCACCAAAGTTACAATGTAATAAGGGGAAAGACAGTTTCTGTGAGCAAAGCAATAAAGATTAGGCTAGAAACAACTGCATTATTTACAGGATTAACCTTGCAAATTGGGGAAAAAAACAAAAGGAGATTTCTTCTAATAACCAGTTCTATAGAAACTGTGCGAACAGGCTAAATTTCACCTCTGCTATCATGGTGTTCAACAATCCTGTCATTCAATTTCATCTGTTGAATATTATGGCTGAGCTGGGCCTTGATCTTCCTAATCAAACATACTGTTAATTACAACAAAGTTCTTTTGTATATACACATTGGCCACTTCTAGATTTTCTTTCTTTTGCCTTATTAAAACTAAAAAGATGCTTGTCATATGAACAAAGTTACATTGTTAAGTTTCTGTACTCCACACTTATAGGAAGATTTCCAGGCTGTGATGTAAGATTAACAGTGGTGAAATTCAGCCAGGACACACCAGTTCTGCTGTACTGGTAGTGGCGACGAAGCTTGGCCCTGCCCACCTGCTCTTGATGATGTTTCGGCCCTCCCTCCACAACCCTGCTCTTTTCTTTCCTATATTCCCTTCAATTTTTTAGTTTTTACTCACCTGGGTCATGCAGAACAACTGTTCTGCACATCCCTGCAGCCTTCCCAATCAGTTGGGAAGCCTCCAGAATGGAAAATTTGTATTTTAAAGTGCTGCGTGGCAGCGTGGTTGGCGCACGCATGCACCGAACCGGTAGTGAAGCTGGTTGAATTGCACCACTGAAGATTACTGAGAATGAGACTGATGAACAAAAATATGGCAATTCAACTCAAAGAAGCTCGATAAGAATAATAGTGAAACAAATATATTTTATGGGTGAATAATAATTTATATTATCATGTTAAAATGTGATAGTTCATTATTTCTTTATATATTTTTTTCATTATATAATATACATAATTTCTTCTCTATTTTCTAAAATGTGAACAGAAAGGATTCAAGTATAGCAATAGCACTTAGATTTATATACCACTATATAGCGCTTTCCAGCCCTCTCTAAGCGGTTTAAGGAATCAGCATATTGCTCCCAACAATCTGGGTCTTCATTTTACCCACCTCAGAAGGATGGAAGGCTAAGTCAACCTTGAATAACCACAGTATACAACCTTGTATTAACCACAGTATACATTAATCAATGCTTTTAATAATTCAAAATAAACAATTGCCTGTTACAAAAGAATAAACTTTTATTTAAGTTTCACTGCTTTTCTTACTTTTGATGTCTCTCCCATGATCCACTCCCAGAAGCAGAGACATTAATGTAAAGCTTATTGATACTATTCCATGTATGCTTGTTAAAGATACTTGCAATAAAACTCAGTAACTTATTGGGATTTATATAAAATAATGATAAAATAAAGGTAAAGCATAAATAATTCCAGGTAAGAATTCTTAGGTCTTAAGAAAAAAAACTGTATAAGAACTCTCCTGAATGTATTATGAGAACTGATTGTTTCTCAGTTTGTCCTTTTGTTGTACAGTATTGTCAGAGAGCAATTTTCAGCTTCAGGGGAAAGAGCGGATGGTTTTATGGGAGGGGTAGGCATATGTATGTGCAAAATGCATGTAAACACCCATTGCTTGCATGAGGGCAGTGACTGGGGCTGCGAGTGCCCATGATGCTCACGACAATGCTTGCATGAGTGGGGCTGTGCGTACCCACGGCCCATAGGTTGGGGACCCCTAAGGTACATATTTGTATACGTGAAAGAAATATTTCTTTCCCAGAGCAAATGGCAAAATCTATGCTTACAGTAATTTATGTGCAGCTAATCTGTTCATTTATCATGAATTCATCAATATTTTGAACGTCCCAAAGATATATCCTCACCTTTTCATCAGCCACTTTGCCACCTAACTGATTCAATCCTACGATGGTATAGTAACTTCCTTCCAAATCAATAAATGGACGATCCAAAGAGTTTTGTAACCTCTGAACATCATGTAGTGTGAGATAATGACTAGGAGTCAAGGCTGCTATCTTGTCCACAGATATTAAGGCCAAAATGAAAAATGTAAGATAACCTGAAAAAAAGTAGAAAAGTTAAATGCCTGTGAATATCATTGATGAGTACATATATTATTTTTTGAATAATTTTCTTTATCTAGTTGGATCATCAGATATACTTAGTCCAAAGAGCAAAAGTATTATAGAGTCAAAAACATATAATCAAAGAAATCGATCTGATGCTTATGCATAACATAGTGTCAATGTGTTTCATTAAAACAGGCTACCTTTCCAACATAACAAGGAATATATTTGCAAATATTCAACTTGATTTGTTTAAAAAATATCTGTATCCTTCTAGATATCTTGGAATGAAAATAGACAATGTTTTTATTAGCCCAAATCAAAATGCAAATAATTGGCTGAAAGGGAACAGATGGGGAATTGTTTTATCTCACCAGCAATCAATTTCCCGCCATCTATAGTGCAAAGAAGCTTGCAGAACACAAGAGGTGGAACTAACCTTTCAGTGACACTGACATTAAAAAAAAGTTTGTCACAGGGCTTGAAGATGGCCAATACTATTCTGCCTCAAACACCAGTAGCTGCCCATTAATTTAGAATGACTATCTGAATCAATCGCCTTCCAATTTCACATTCACACCATTACAAAACAAATGAATCCATACAAACCACCTTTCAAGCTACTTAACTCCAATTTTCTTGTCCTTCTTTAACTGTACAGGGATTGACTGTGTGCAAGAGAAACCAGGTAGTATCGAACCAGGCTTACTTATCCAAAAGGCTGAGATTAGTACAACCTTTTAATGCGACTTTATATTCAAGGATGTGTTTTCTGAACCAAATTAAATTTACACCTGTACACTGACATGGAAATTAAAGTACATAATTACCGAAGCACAATTACCTGATAGAAAGCATCAATGAACATAAAATAAAAATGTACAGGAGGAAGGCGTAGGGAAACAAAGCCTTTACAACACCAAGCCTGTTCCGTTAAAGCTCCAGCAGTGAACAGGCTCAGTTCTATTTAAGAGTACATTTAAGGAACGCATACAATTCTCACTTGCTTTAAAGAACAACCAAGGCATTTCGCTCCAAACAAAGCTCAGTGTCTGCGTTCCTCAACTGCTTGACAGGCAGGTAGGTATTCAGCAGGTGAAGCCTTTTCTATCAGCCTTGATATGGGAGGTAAGATCTTGCCAAGGACCTTTCCCAGATCCCTGAGGGGTGAACTCACAGCCCAGACTTCAGAAAGGGCTCTTCTACCCGCCCTCCCTAAGCAGGACTGCAAAAGCAACCATCCCCTTCCACGCCGTCACCACACTCCTTACCCGGGACCGCCATTTTCCCCCTCGCCTGCACACCAAGGGAAGACCCAACTTCCGCCCGGAGCTGTGGAATATACCATTTAGCCTGACGTAACTCTTGCCCTTAAACAACAGGGTTAATATTCGGACAAGGCAGAACGATTTGCTCCTTTCAATCTGTGGGAGTGGAGCGAAGTTTAAAGAATGTGAACGTCGGCTCCGGTTCCCGTTTCCTCTTGGTCAGCACGAATGGTACGCTCCAACACGGTGGCTTTGGTACTGGGCGGAGCTTCAGAAAGGATGTGGCGTCCGCTGAATGGTTGGCAGTCGAATCCTTTAAATCGAAGGAGGCACATTCAAACAAGCCTGCCGTGGAATGGTTTTGGGGGGCGGGCGGGTCCAACTCTAAATCTGTACTAAAGAAGTTTTCAACCAGATTGGGAAATTGCAGGCTGTCGGGGAGAGATTATTACAGGGCAATAGAGAATATTCCCGCACATCACTTAAGAGACCTTATGGCTAAACAAATATACAGAATATTTACACACATCAGAGACCTCATAGCTAAACAAATGGAACAATTTTGCATCCCCTCTGTGAGGATTTAACTGAAATTCTTCTCTTCCCCCATGGAAAGATTTTTTTAAAGCAAATTTTCTTATCAAGATGAATGAAAACTGTTTTAACCCCATAAGGACTTTTTGCTGAAAAAAGAAAAAAAAATGTACAGATCATTTATGCGGTTGACACTAAAAAGGGGAGAGATTATGGAAAGAAGGAAATTTAGATCTGAACTTTAGAGGGAAAAGTATACATAAATGCATCAAAGTATAAATGTATGATTGCTGTAAAGAGGTTTGGAAGCCATTATTATTTTCTTTTCCTTTTCTGTTTTTTTCTATATTTCTTTTTCACTTTTCTATTACTTTTCTTCATTTATTTTAAACTCAAAATTTGTGTTGTTTTTCATGTGGAAAAATTTCTTCAGTAATATGTGGGTATGTATATGTGTGTGAGGGAACTATTGAAATACAAAATAATTTCTGTGCAATGAGTAATGAGGATATATCTTCATAATTGGCTTTTTGCCTGGGCAAAGGGGGTCACAATATTAATGTTTTGACTGCCATATTAATGTTTTGACTTCCATCTCTGACACCACTGGTGTTATTAGAAAAAATGCAGTTTTGTCCATCTTTTAAATATTCAAATCTTACATTGACAAATGGGGAAAAATCTACATTGTAAATAGCCTATCCAGGTAGAATTAAACATGGCTCTCAGTAATTTATGGTTGGATTTGAGGGACTGAAATTCTTTTCGATTCTCAGATTCTAAATAAATAAATAAAGATTTCCAAGCAATACAAAAAACCCTAAGTATTTGGCTTGTAAAAATTAAATCTTACCACTCACCATAGTAATTAAATGAATGAATGAGCAAAAGCCTGTAAAAACAAAAGACTAATGGGGATACAAAGTAATTCTCAATCTAACCCACAGAGGGTGGTGGAATCATTTTTTTCCCCTATGGAAGGGGAAAGCTCCAGAAGAGAATATAAGTAAACTCATAAATATCTTTTGAAAAGTTTATGCTAATACAGTACTGTACAGTATTATACTGTAAATGAGAAGCATCCTGTTGTCAAATTTAGGCTTGAAGAATAGGCAGCAATTAGTGATTAGCTTTGTTATAGTTAACTCTCAGCTCTGTTAGATTTTTAGTTATATGAAGGGAGCTAGATTAATAAGAGGTTCACCTGGAAATTAGCAATAAAGATTTTTTTATCTGCTTGCAGGTTTTATTTTAGTCTGATTAAAGCCTATATCCAAAAGCTGATTCAATTGCCATAACACTGCTGACCACCACTTAGCATGCTACTGTCTTTTAATTATTGAAGTTATTTTTTATTATTACACAAGAGAGCAAAATCCAAAAAAGATAGCTGATGTCATTAAATACTTTGACTCAAGAATATTAACTTCTTTTTAAAGGCTGAAGAACAACATATAAAATAAGTACCAGATGACTGTTAAAATTGTATTTATTACATTTTAATAAGTCCATGAGCTTGATCTGTATCCTATTACTAAACTGTTAAAACTTTTGCATGAGAACTTTGGAACTTTCTCAGTGATTGCAGATGATGCCATATTCCTGTTGCTAGCATCAATACTTACAGGAATTGAGAATTATCTTGTACTTAAAAAAACAAGCTCTTTCTATGCTCATATGTGAACAAAAAGAAGATAATGTAGTATTTGTGAACCTGTGAGAAATAAAAGGCAGTTTACTTCTTGCTATTGTTTAAAGCAAGCATGGGAGGGGGACTCGTACTTCTAGCCAAGATTAAAAATCCTGGAACTAAATTGTGTGAATTTCATTTGCACAGATCCAGAGAGGATAAAATATAAATAAATTTACAGCTACTGTAAAGATTGAAAACTCTCTTTTATATCTCTCTTTTTCTTGGCTCTTTTCTCTTTTATTTGTTATTATTAACTTACTTTTCTTTGTTTTCTTCTATTTTGTTTGAATTTGAATTATTTTTATTCTGTAAAAAATTTTTCAATAAAAATAATTAAAAAAAATCATTTGTATCGATTCTCTAAGTGCAATTTTCAAAATGTTTGCTCAAATAAACTGCAATGGCACACTGCAGATAAGTCTGTTTAAGATTACTGTTGTGTTTTCTTTTTCATATGCAAATCTGAGTGAGGGATGATTGAAACTAGTGACTTGGACTGTGATTGTAGAATTATCCATCTGGCTATTTGATTACCATTAGTGAACTTATCATGGGGTAAATAATAAATAACTAGGGACTTTAAGTATAATATGTCTGAAAAGTTCTGCTCTGGGTTTGGCAGGAGACATAGAGTACTGACTATCATCTATCTATCTATCTATCTATCTATCTAATCTCACCCTCCTCAAACCTGAGGAAATTATTGAGACAAAAGACATCAGAGAAATTTGTAGCACAGACTCCAGCCTTTATACCTTTCTATTTCCCTTACTTTTGCTAGCAAGTTAACTTAAATTTAACTCTTTCCTACAATGAGAAAAATGGAAGCTGTCATTCTAAGATTTTAGGGGTCACCAGCTTGAACACCTTTGAAATATGCCTTTATGAGGCAGCTTTGATTATTTTTGAAAAGATATTTCACAGAAATTCACATCTCTGCCACTTGTCATCGGTGGAGAAAACCTCAGAGCAGTGCAAAGTGAAGCAAACACTCAGGTTACTTTGTTCAGTCTGAGAAATGAAGGGGATACATAGCTTTGTTAAGTATATTTGAGAGTTTCTTGCCTGAGAATGCTCTCAAGAGATTCTTGACTACGACCCCTGTAATTGCAGCCAAATGCCCAGCAGCCATGCTTAGAAAGTCCAAGAGGAATGGGTCTGACACATTCGTGTTATGTGCACAGGTTATAAATAGCTGCAGTTAAAGTAGCAAAATTTAGCCAGTAAGATCCCTCCATATCCTATCACTTTTTTCTTCACTGAGTTAGGTGTAATTATTTAGAAGTATATGGTCACCCACCCACTCATTTTCAGTGACTCAGGGCTACTTACAAAGAATAACCCCCCCAATATAAAATAATAAAAAACAGTAACCACCCCCCCCCCCTTTCCTGGCAACAACACACAATCAAAGGAGCCCTTGACAGTGGTGGAATCAATTTTTTTACTACCGGTTCTGTGGGTGTGACTTGGTGAGCATAGCTTGGTGGGCGTGGCTGGGAGAGTCATGTGACTGGGTGGGTAGTTTCTGTAAGCAGGGCAATAAAGATTAGGCTAGAAGCAACACCAGAATGTTTTTTTCCTGCCTGCCTTACAGGATTAACCCTGTAAAGTGGAAAAAAACAAAAGGAGATTTCT
>JAEANM010015216.1:0-13704 GCA_017656035.1 Myanophis thanlyinensis
GGGACTTTTCTTCTGCTAGTAACTAGTTTGGCGGGCCGGATTAAAAAGCCCAACGGGCCGGATGTGGCCCACGGGCCGTAGTTTGCCCATGTCTGGTTTAGACCTTAGGCAATGTCCTAGTATTTTGGGCTTCAAGGTGCTAGGACTTTTTATCCTGAACATCCAAGCTCCTGTGCCAGGGACGGCTTGCCGTACAGCAGAATATATTTAGTCCATGATTACTTGATTGTGGATTGTGCAACATGATGCTTCAATACTTCCTTGACTGGAAACTGTGGTGTCGAAAGAGAATGAGAAAAACAATGTCTTCAGTATGTGGCTAAACATAACCCTGTGGAGGCCACACATTTGAGCTCCTCCTGTGATTTATGACCCTTCAGAATAAACAAAAAGGCCCTTTAGCCCAGATTCAAAAATGCTGTACATAGGTTTTAGTGGAGGATCCTTTGGGTTTCTTAAAAGAGGAATAGGTACTTAACTGGTTTGGTCTATGGCAGATTGCTGGGATCAGACAATGATCAACCCAGTTTTGGGGTGGGGGGTGGCTGGCTGGCTGGCTTTTCCTTCAGTTTGCATGCAGCCACAGTAAAAAAATATATATATATAATTACCTGAATTGTTTTAAATGCTTGAAAAGGGTTCCTGATTAATCCAACTGCCTGTATACCGCAGATGAATGCCAACGTAACAATTTCTTAAGCGCTATTAAGTGATTCTGAAGGGAATAGATAGAGGATTGTGTTTCTTTCTAAGCCTCGCGTTCCCTTTAACCAGACCTTGAAATGCAGATCCTGTATTAGGTCGGATTTATGATTGGAACTGTCAGGAAAAGAGAGACTCATAAAGAAGAGGCAGCCGTGCTGTAGCTTGGTCCACCTAGCTGCGTAAGAGATCTGTGGAAATGTAGGATTTAGATTCCCACAGTTGTATTTGGATTGAAAGCTTTTAAAAAAAAACCACCCCAGCCTGAATAATAATACTTTCTTCACTGGTTTATATCACCATCTTGTAGAGGAAAAGTGTTCGGGTTATATTGCAGTTCCCAGAAATACAGATAGTCCTTGACTTACAACAACAATTGGGCCCAAACTTTCTGCTGCTAAGTGAGCCATCGCAAAAAAAAATGATCACATAACCCCAGGACACTGTAATCTTCGCTAGGAATCAGTTGTCAACTGTCTGAATTTTGATTGCTTGACCCTGGGGATGCTGCAATAGTTGTTAAGTGTGAAAAACAGTCATAAATCACTTTTTTTCAGTGCTGTTGTAATTTTTGAATGGTTACTAAATGAACTGTTGTAAGTCTTGAGGTACCTTTAACAATTAAAAAAAAGCCATGTTAGTTTTAGTTGCTAAAATCTTATTTTTGCCATGATAAACGGTTCTCCATTTTCTGGCTTCTGTGTGTTTGGAATAGGATGGTTTATTTATCACAATCACTTTCCCTCCCTTCTAATTATCTTCAAAATATCTTCAGAGAACATTCTGACTCAAACTTTTCTAACTACTCTGGGAATGGTTCAACCTTGAAACGGGCCACGTTCCAACCTTTGGGATTTAGAACATTCCATGAAGAATGTGTTTTGCACACTCTAGAATCCTCCTGCATTATTTAATGCAAGTGCTAGCTAGACATTTCCTAGTGATGTCACCTATGCATCTCTTACTTCCTGATGTCGAGCACATGTCACCTTCTAAACAACGGCCTCTTTGTTTACTCTTTTTCTTTCGTTTAGGTTGGGATAAGCATTCCTATGGCTATCATGGCGACGATGGACACTCCTTCTGCTCATCAGGGACAGGACAGCCCTACGGCCCCACCTTCACGACCGGCGATGTAATTGGCTGCTGCGTGAACCTCATCAACAACACCTGCTTCTACACAAAGAACGGGCACAGTTTAGGTAAGCAAATGGAACACTTTTTGGTCCAGTTTTTCCTCTTAACCTCGTTTGAAATGTCAACGTGTTCATCGGGCTCCCGATCAGAATTTGGTTCCATTCAAAGAACAAAGCGATTCAGAGCAGAATTAACAGAGTAACGAAGTTGGAAGGGACCTTTTGATGCCTGTTCTACCCTGTGCTCATACAGGAAACCTATATCATTTGAGACAAACGGTTATCCAATCTCTTCTTTAAAACTTCCAGTGTTGGAGTATTCACAACTTCTGGAGGCAAGTTGTTCCGCTGATTAATTGTTCTCACTTTCAGGAAATTTCTCCTTAGCTCGAGGTTACTTCTTTCCTTGATTAGTTTCCACTCATTGCTTCTTGTCCTACCTTCAGGAACTATGGAGAATAGCTTGACTTCCTCCTCTTTGTGGCAACCTCTGAGACACTGGAACACTGCTATCATGTCACCCCTAGTCCTTCTATAAAAGTAGACATACCCAGTTCCAGCATCCATTCTTTATATGTTTTAGCCTCCAGTCCCTAATCATCCTTGTTCTTCTTCTCTGCACTCTTTCTAGAGTCTCAACATCTTTTTTACACCATGGTGACCAAAACTGGATGCAATATTCCAAGTGTGGCCTTACCACCAAGGCATTATAAAGTGGTATTAACACTTCACATGATCTTGATTCTATCCCTCTGTTTATGCAGCCTAGAACTGTGTTGGCTTTTTTTGGCATCTGCCACACACTCTCCTGGCTCATATTTAAGTGATTATCTTAGAGATCCCTCTCACAGCTACTACTGTTCAACCAGGCACCACCTATACTATACCTGCACATTGGTTTTTCTTCCCTTATTTTTTTTCACCACTGAATTTCATTTTGTTGGATAGCACCCAAGGATTAAGTTTGTCAAGATCCTTCTGTATCGTAAGCTATCTTCTGGAGGGTCACCTGCAAATTTGATGAGTTCCTCATCTATCCCCTTGTCCAAATCATTGATGAAGATGTTGATGACTACTGGCCTAAAACAGAGCCTTTTGAGAAGAGCATGAGAACTCCTTTCTCATGCATTTACCATCACCTAATATGGCTTTTTCAGTTCTGTGCCCATCTCCCACTTACTTCTGTATATGCAGTAGTTCCTCTTATTCAGGTGAAGTTAAAATACACTACCAATATCTTAACCTGTTCCTCCAACAGAAAAGGACCTCTCTAACGCTGGAAACAAAGTTGAATATATAGTAAGGATCTTTCCCTCCTAGGATATGCTTTTAACCTGGGAGAATCTCCTCTGTGCACAAAATAAAGCCGAATAATATTCATAGTGCTGTGATGAATTTTTTTTGTCTGCTATGCGCATTAGAAATACAGCCACAGAAAAGATAGAAGAAATGCTTTCATAGAACGTGAGATAAAGAAGGCAAACCTCTTTGAGTAATGTAGTACTTCAAACTAAGGCTGTAAAATTTTTAAGTACATTTGTCAAAGCATTTGAGTTATAAAATTTGACAGCCATTCCCTGCAAAACTCCCCTTTATCCACTCTTCAATGTTTTGCTTTATGCAAGCTTTTGGGGAGAGTATAACTCTTAACACAAAGCAAGAGACACCTGTCTGCTGATTTCATTTTATTATTGCTTATTGTAAATTGGAGATAGGTAAGTGAAAGTGCTACTTACCGGAGTACCGGATACGTGTATCCGGGATTCCCTGCAGCGGGGTGCGGAGAAGACTATTAGTTTAAATTGCTTTGAAGGAGAGGTATACAAATGTATAATTAGTTTATAAGCAGCTTTTGAAAATGAGTTCTTGTTCAAAAGGCAGAATAGCCTCAATAAAGCATTTGTTGAGAAACACAGTTGGGAGACAACTCTTGTTTTCATGATACACTGGTGGGGTTCTCAGGAGTATTGAATGGCTGGTTTTGTTTTGTTTTTTAAATATAGGAATCTATAGTCTGATGTTTCAGCACTCTGACTTCCCGCATCATGTGGATGTTTCAGCTTTGCTCTTCAGGATTGCTTTAGCGATAACTGGATTTTTCTCTCTGGGCAAAGAAGAGAGAGAAAAACTGTACAGAACAGCCTTCATCAACCTGGCATTCTCTGGTAGCAGTTTCCAGAAGGTCCAGCTGGCCTGGCCCAAAGTGTTCTGGGAATGGCAGTCCTGTTACAGTGAGAAAGTGTGAAAAAAAGCCAATCCAGAAGCCAATTTGTAAAAGAATCCTGCTGTTATTTGGGGAATAATATCCTTTCGCAGCATCTGAATTATTTCTGTTAACAACTGCATTTGCAAATTCTTTTTAAAATATCCCAATCCGCTCTGTATGTTTCTGGTCATCCTTTCCTATAGGATGAACTCTCTTCCCTAGAAACCTGTCATTGTATTTCTATCTTATTTCTTTTTTTCATTTCTGTTTGACAAATTAGAATAAATTAAATAAGTAAATAAATAATCATGAATATCATTCATATATTCTGGTGCCGGTGCAGGCGGACTCAAATCAGTCAGGACAGCGAGATGGACAGCCTATAAATTTAATACGGGTAATCCTCAACTTAAGACCACAATGGAACTTCCAAATTTATGTTACCAAGTAAGACAGTCAATAAGTGAATTTTAGTCTGTTTTACGAACCTTTCTTGCTACAGTTGTTAAATGCATCCCTGTCGTTGTTAAAGTTAGCAATTTTTCGTTGTTAGTCGTTAAGTGAATCTAGCTCCCTCCCCCAATTGGCTTCGCTTGTCACAAGGTCACAAAAAGAGAATCACATGACCCCTGGGACACTGCAACCGTCATAAATGTGAGTCAGTGGCCAAGCATCTGAATTTTGACCACGGGACCTTGGGGATGCTATGACCTTGGCCTAAGTTTGAAAAACGGTCATAAGTCACTTTTTCCAGTGCTGCTGTAACTAACTAACTAACCGAGTCCTTCGGGAGAGGGGGCGGTATATAAATCAAATAAATAAAAAATAAATAAAATAAATAAACTTTGAACAGTCCCTACAGGACTGTCTGTAAATAGAAGTGCGGTCCATATTCGTAGCGTTTTTACCGAGTACTGGAGGAGAAAAATCCAGTTCCCATCCTGCAGCTTTACAATATCAATGCCGTTGTATAGTAACCTGCGATTGAGAAGAGAAAGCCATAGACAACAAGCTTAATGCTCTGTGCACATATAGTCTTGCAAGGTAGTTGCAGCAGGGAGTGGTGAGTGCAGCCACATTTTAAAAATAACATCTCCAACTGGGAAAGGGTGGGGTGTTATCTTTGTGCCCAGAAATATTTGCTTCCTATGCACCGTGCCGAGTTATGTTTGGCCACGCTCTGTCCCTTGATTCTGACTTTACACCATTGAGATTACAGACAGGAAAAATCCTTTTTTTTTTTTTTTTTCCTTTTTCTTGGCTGCAGATCTTCATGTTCCTTCATGAGGTTTTCTCCTAATAGGTGAAGTAAATGCCTAGCCTGTTCGTGCAAGATAATTTAGAGGGCGAAGGTTGAGCCGCTAAAGTTAAAACACTTAATTTCTACTGCTGATTAGGAATTAGCTTTAAATTCTCCTCCCCCCTCCCCCTCTCCCCTCCCCGCTCTGTGACATCTGAAGACACTGAAGTAGCAGAAAAAGAAGAAATTACTCCAGGCTTTTGCACCACTTGCTTCAAATGAAGATGAAAGTTCAGATCAACATTCAGCACCCTTATGCTTCATTCTGTTAGCAGAGATATATATGCCAGGGTGTCACTTCCTGGAAAAATGACAACCTTGGACATATTCAGTCATCTGTATGAGTGCCCCTTCTCTTCCCTTTGACTCTTGGTTCATTTACTCAGTTGTAGAATCAGCAAAGATACTTCCGTTGCATGATGCTTTATTCCTTCTCCTAGCAGTAGGTTGCTTAATTAACCCCTGTTAAATTATTTTAAAGCAAGAGACTAAAAACAAGAGCAAAGGAACCTCTGAAAAGGGCTGAAGCACGGATTAATAAATATGATTTAAATTACTTTCCGTCCCCTTTCTTTGCCTTAATTTTATTCCTGTGCAAAAAACAAAAACCCCACACTGAAAAAAGTCTAGCTCAGATCTTCAGCCTTATTTTCAGAAGAGCTAAATCTATTGAGAATTAGTGAAGGTCTACGCCCATTAAAAGTTTTATTTATCTAATTTCTACCCATCCTATCTCACCTAAGTGACTGGCCAGTTTACAATAACTGTTTTGCAGAAGATGGGGGTAAGGAAGTAGAATTTTGTGCCGATTTACTCTGGTCAGTTCCTAGATGAGCATGGATGCTTTCACTGGACACAGATTTCAGAATAAGCATACAGACAGTCCTTGATTAAATAGTTTATTTAGTGACTGTTCAATGTTACAACAGCACTGAAAAAAGCGACGTGACCATTTGTCATACCTATGACCATTGTGGCATCTCCAAGGTCATGTCATTTACATTGAGATGCTTGACAGCTGGTTCATATTTATGACTGGTACAGTCTTGCAGGGACACCTGATCCCCTTTTGCGATCTTCTGACCAGCAAAATCAATGGGGAAACCAGTTTCACTTAACAACTGCATTACTAACGTAGTAACTGCAGTGATTCGCTTAACAAATGTGACAAGAAAAGTCGTAAAATGGGACAAAACTCACTTAATAAATTTCTCACTTAGCAACATAAACGTTGGGCTCGATTGCAGTCGTAAGTCAAGGGCCACCTGTACACAATAAATTGTGAGTGTGAATTAGGGATGTCTTTTATTGCTCGCCGATTCAATATTTTCTGCCTGTGTTTGTTGCTATACGGTGTGTAGGACAAATAGAGGTTTTAGGGTGATGAGGGGAAAATCCTTTGCCTTGACTTTAATATTTTCTCTTTCACAGGTATAGCCTTCACAGACCTTCCTGTAAGTACAACTTTCGTTTTATATTTCAACAAAAGATCAAAAACATGGCGGGGGGGAGGTGCTTGGGACTTGTCTTTTCTTTATGTACCATCTGGAAGTGGTTTAGCATCAGGCTAGTAACCTGGATGGAGTTCCCATGGCAATCCAAAAAAACAGGTTTTGTAGAGAAATAAGTTCCCCCCACAAGCTTTGGCTTCAAAAAATGGGATGGGCAAATTGTGAGCAAAAGCTTTTCCACATATTGGAAGAATGTTTTTCTAGAAAAGCGATTTGGCGAGGATGCTCTAAAATAAGCAACATGGGATCTCAACCTGAAATGAAAAATAACGAGCCTTTTCTGCTGCTGCTTTCACTGCTTCACGTAGACTAAAAATAACCTACACCTTGGTGAGTTGTTAAGCAGAATGCAGTCAAGTAACCCAAAAGGAAAAAAATTCCTAGATTCTGAATGAAACACATCTGGAGCGCAGACAGTTTCTTGAATCGCCCTTTTTGGTGTGGAAATTCATCTGCTGACTGCAGAAGAAATCAAGCTGGGATGCTTTTCGTTCAGCAGTTTTAAAAGTTTGGCCAAATGTCTGACCACAGGTAGCGAGATCATCTGTTCCAGCCCAGATTAATTTCTGAGAGGGTTTATGAAAACGATTCTTTGAAAGCTTGGGCATTTTGTTCTTGAATGCCAGTAAAGATATATAATGGTTGAGATTCAATTAACTCCACAAGTTTTAATCTTTAAAAATTACAGATGGATAGGGGGCTGGCTTATTTTTATTTGTCTCCCAGGCCTATGACAAATAGAAAGCCCAACCACATATATTGTTCGAGTGTGATACACTGCTCTTTTTTGTACATCCACATCAGACCTGATTTGATACAAAATGTCTTTAGGTGCTGAAAAATGTCCCTGAAATTGGATAGAATAAAAACATCAACACTTTGCAAATAAACAAAGACCAGAGAGGCCGGCACCATTGACTCAGCTACCCTGCAACCGATTGTTTTGCAGCTCAAAATAGAAGTCCGAATTTTGACTGGATGAGAAATTCATGCTACTTTCCAAATTGGGGAGCAGTTTTATTCCAGTTTTCTTTAGCAATGTGCCTTTCTGAGTGCGGCACCTTGAAAGATAACGCCTTGCACCGTGCTTGCCCCATTCCCAAAGTTAATTAAACTGTTCAAAATATCATGGAAAAATACAGCACATTCATTTCTCCTTTGGCAAGCAGTTAAAATACTGCATATTACAGGATTTCTGTTGAATATTTCTGCTACATTTTCATTGAGTTTTTCAAAAATTGATAGCCCCTTCAGATAGATGTCTGTAGTCATCTTCAACGCCTAAGATCCTAAGCGGCAGTCTCTTGATTTTGAGAAGTGTTTCTTGTACAGTTAGTCCTTGGCATACGATCCAAATTGAGCCCCAAATTTCCCCTTGCTTAGCAAGATAGTTAAATGAAATTTGCCCCCACCCCATTTTATGACCTAGTTCCTAAGTGAATCACTGCAGTTGTTAAGTTAGTAACATGGTCGTTAAGTGAATCTGATTTCCCCATTGCCGTTCCTTGTCAGAAGGTCACAAAAGGGGATCACACGATCCCAGGACGTTGCAGTCGTCATAAATACACCCCAGTTGCCAAGTGTCCGAAATTTTGATTAGGTAACTATACCACTACAACAACCATAAGTATTGAGATGGTCCTGTCACTTTTTTTTTTTTAGTGCCGTTGCAACTTTTGAACACTCACTAAAACGAACGGTTGCAAGTTGCAAGGACTTAACCTGTATTACGCCGACTCTTCCCAAGTGGTTATCAGGGACAGCCGTTTTCTGCAAAGCACCCATCGTGCCCCGTTCTGGCCAGGAAGCCCCCTTGGTTCAGGCTTCCATTACGACCCTCTTCAAAAGGAGGAGGGGAAATGTGTGTCTCTGCTTTTCTTTTCCTTAAAGAGCCCGGGATTTTTAACTTGGGCTTCTTTTTTTGGCAGGCCAATCTATATCCCACTGTGGGGCTCCAGACACCCGGAGAGATTGTGGATGCCAACTTTGGGCAACAGCCATTTGTGTTCGACATTGAAGACTATATGAGAGAGTGGCGAGCAAAGATTCAGGGCACGATTAAAAGGTTTCCCATAGGTGACCGGCTAGGGGAATGGCAAGCCATGCTACAGAAGTGAGTGGCAGCTTGGATTGCCTTTACACGTTAAAAGTCACAAGAATTTCTGTTCTGCTGTAAAATGACATCCTTCACCACTCTTTTCTTCATTGGTTTTCTGTGTCCCTGAAGAGCAGAGGGGGGTCCGTATTACCTTAGGATGAACAGGAGCTCAGCTGCCTTCCTTGCACCTTGTTTGTAGCTGATGGGTAGCGCAGATATGCTGCTTGCTTTTATGCCTGGTTTGGTCGTTTCTTCCGTTAGGTTTGAGAGCTAAGAGATTGAAGGGAAGGTAGGGATTTGCCAAAAGCCATGATGCTCTTTTATACAGCCAGATCACAAAAGAAATGAAGGAAAATCAGACATCATACGTATGCATGCCCTGAACAGAAGACGTGCAGAGCTGGTTTTGTTTCTGCTACGCTTAACTAAAATATCCAGATGAAAGCAGGACAAGTTCAGCCAATAGGCCAACTTTTATCTCTCTCTTTTTTTTTCCCCGATAAAGAAAACAGAGGTTTTATGTGCCAACTGCAGACGTGTTGAAAAATTAGGCAGTATTTCATTTCAGATGTATAAAAAGCTTCCCATACACAGACCTAGAAGTGTTTCCAGGTCATTTCTATGTTAAGATGTTGACTAAATAACACCAACATTCGTTCTTCTCCTTGCTTTTTGTGATTCACACAAAGAGGAATTAGAATCAAGGAGGCTGAACAAATTCTTCACGCTTAATATGTAAAGATGCATTCTCTTGATTTTAATGAAGGTTAGATGGGTAGGGCCTTCTATTCCCTTCCAAGGAACCTTTTCCTGGCATACTTTGATACTGGGAAGCAAAAGCCAACCACACTAATGATGTGTGCACAACAAAGCCTATGATAATGTGGTTTCCTAGAGATGTTCCCCTCCACCCCTTGTGCCCCACTTTTTGTGGGATTTGTACCTGACACTGATGCTCCTTCTGTTGCCTGCTTTTTATATTTCCTAGCATGGTCTCTTCCTATCTGGTACATCATGGATATTGTGCTACAGCCACTGCCTTTGCCCGTGTGACAGAAAGTACAGTCCAGGAGGAACAAGTCTCCATAAAGAACAGACAAAGTAAGCTTGTTTGTATTACTGCTGTAGGTTTCCCCGGCTGCATCACTACGTTCATATACCTGTAATTAAGTTCTGTAGCCCAGCGTTAAGAGGCAGGACTTTAGTGTCCTCCATTGTTTCTTCTACTTCTCTTTTATGGCTGGCATTTTCTGTTTTCATCTTTCTTTCCTTCAGTTTGTCAAACAAAACCAAACTCTTCGATTGTTCTGGAAACTGGGTAAATCGTTTTTGAAAACTGATTTTTATTTCATGTTAACGTTTTTTGTTTCCTTCGCAAACAAGTTGAATTTCTGCCCCCCCCCCTTTTTTTTTTTGGTCTCATGTCCTGCCCTCTTGTGGGGTGTTGACTGAGATCCAGGTTGTTCAGTTACAGCTGATAATTTATTGACAAAAATGGTGGATCTCCAAATCTGTCAAAATAGCTCCTAAGTGATTTTGCTGGAAAAGGATATTATTTTCGGAGTTGCGGATTCTTGCTTATCTTCCGAATGCATTTGAAATACTTGAAGTATAAGTGCATGGAGCTATTTTTGTTTTTTGAAGGCATTTTACTAGGTGGATGGGTAAAATGTAGCTAAAACCAAAAAGAATTGTAAGGGGGGGGGAACCTTTGACCCAATGTCAATAGTTGTGGAACCATTTAAACTGGAGCACTTCCAAATAAACACTATTGCAAAATGGGATATGGCAGTTAATAAGCTGATATATTTGCTTAATACTAATTAGCAAGCTATAGGCCAATGAGCAAATTTAAGGGACTGGTTGTAGCAAGAACATCCGTTAACTGGAAGCCCTGGCAGATTTCCGTGAAATGTTGGCTCTTTGCCGGATGCTTCCAGTACCTTATTAAGAAATACTGTTCTAATGCTTTAAAACTCCTTGTCTGCCCTTTTCATTGATATGAAACCAGCAGTTCATTCTATTTTCTACAATGGAAAGAATTGAAGACTGCCTTGATCGATTCCCCATTTATTGTTTCTAACAGTAAAATTAATTTAATAATAGAAAGCATATTGAGAAAGCATACACTTTTGTCCCTTACAAAAAAGAGACAAGTGATAGTTGGCTGGCTTCCCTGTGGAAAGGCAGCTGTGAGTGGGGTTACTGCAGAATAACTCTGCCATGAATTATTGAGGCACTACAGGTGTCCAAAAATAAACTAATAATGCCTTGAGGATATGAGAATTTGTCCCAATTTTGTTCTTATTTTTTTTTTAATGCAGCCGACACACATCCTTCTTTTATGTTCGTTGGCATCTGAATAATTTATCTATTGGTAAATCCACTTTTATTGCTTTTCTAATGTGAGATGCTACCCAACAGCCCTCATTCCTAACAGTTCTGCTCTCACCTCCAGGAATACAAAAGCTGGTTTTGGCAGGAAGAGTAGGTGAAGCCATTGAAGCCACTCAGCAGCTCTATCCAGGGCTCCTGGAGCATAATCCTAACCTCTTATTCATGTTAAAGTGAGTATGGTGTGTAAATGCTTTTGTGCAAAGAACTGCGGTGTTTAGAAAGTCAGGAAGCAAAAAATAGCGACAGCAGCAGTAGATGGATTTATAATCTCCGTTTACGCCATAAACAAAGAGCTGGAGGTGCAGAATGGAATCTAAAGAGCCAGTTTGATTTAGTAGAGAGGTTTCCAATCTTGGCAACTTTAAGACTTGTACTCCTAATATCTCCCAGCCAGCATAGGGAATCCTGGGAGTTCAAGTCCACAAATCTTAAAAGGTTGTCCAAATTGGTCATCTCTGGTCTGGTAGTTAAGGCACCAGACTAGAAAGCGGGAGACCATGAGTTCAGATTTCTTCTTGGCCATGAAAGCCAGTTGGGTGACTTTGGGCCAGTCACACTCTCTTACACAAGAATAGTTTCTAGGGAAAATAGGAGGAAGGTTTGTTGGATATGTTAGTTGCCTTGAGTTATTTGTAAATATAACAAAGGCAGGCTATACATAATAAATAAATAAGATCATCTTTGAATGATGGGAGGCCTGTCACTGAAAAACTGGAGGGGATAATCTTCTAAGAAATACGGTTTGACCCGATCCAAATAATTGAAGCTTGCTTTTGGAGTGCTGCTGTAAATAGCAACCCTTCATATCTTTCCAGATGGAAAAGGCAGTAAGAGGAATCCCTTTTTAGGGAAAGTGAATCGGGAATGCTTTCTCAGACAGCTCAGAATAACTTCTCTTTTTTCTCATTTTTTAAAAACCAGGCAAGCAAAGACTGTAAAAGCCAACATCAGTGGTTTCACTTACAGAATGTATTTCCTAATATTGCTGCAGAAAGTTTAAAAGGAAGGTCCTCAGATTCACAATCTAATAATCTAGGTTGTTGTTATTCTGCACCACTTTGATGGATGTATTGTGCATTTTTCTTCCAATTCTTTGGAGCGGCGAGCCATTTGCTGTAAGAAAGGTCGCATCAAGAATGCTCTTTTCTCCGCATGCCCAGCTCTAAGATGTAGTTAATGCAGAATATTGGCGTACTATTGTATTTTTTTTTCTTCTGTACAGTTTCCCACTTACCTGCTTTCCAACCCTACCTCCTGTGCATCTTTAGGTGCCGGCAGTTTGTGGAGATGGTCAATGGAACAGACAGCGAAGTGCGCTTTTTCAGTACCCGCAGCCCCAAATCGCAAGACAGCTACCCTGATTCCCCCAATCTGAGCCCCCGACACGGCTCCAATAATTTGCACATCCACGTCACTGGTAGGCATTTACTTCTCTACTGGAATGAGTCCTTCCCCTGGGCTTTGTTGCTAACTTGGCACCTAATATTCATGATCGTTCTGGAAGTTGCTAGTAGAATTTTCTTCTCTATATCCCGCCCCAGTGCAGAAGCCGCTAATACCCGTTCCATAACGTTCCATGTTTTCTGGCATTAGAAGCACTTCAGACAAGTGATAAGGCCGAGTAAGATTTTGGCCGTGACTTTGTCCAGTTGGATGATCTCTCTCCTGATTTTAGATTCCTTCTCTGAAGTAGATTGTTTCTTCGCCTAGCGATTTGAAGGCATGCAAATGCGAGTAGATAAACAGGTACCACTTTGGTGGGAAGCTAGCAGAGTGCTCTGTGTGCCTTGGCTTACAGTCCTGCTAACCATTTGACCACGGACGTGTCTTTGGACAACGCTGGTTCTCTAAGCTTAGGAAATGGAGATGAACATCACCCCGTAGAGTTGGGCACAATCGGACAGGAGAAATCTTTACCTTTAGTGGGACTTAAACTTTTCATTATTAAAAAAATAATATTTTTTTCCCCCAACTTGACTTCTCTTTCTGTCTTCAGGAGCAGACAGCCCAAGCTGTAGCAACGGGGTGACCTCCCTCAAAAGCAAACAGAGCCACAGTAAATATCCTGCACTGAGTTCGTCCTCCTCCTCCTCTTCCTCCTCCTCCCCTTCATCCGTCAACTACTCAGAGTCCAACTCAACAGATTCTACCAAATCCCAGCAACACAGCAGCACTAGCAACCAAGAAACCAGGTGAGACAGGTGCTTTCTAAGGGCAGGGCCAGGTAATAATCAACTAGAGCTAGTCCTTGGCTTAGGGGCACAATCGATCCCAACTATGGATCTATCTGGTGATGTTGAGGACATGCCTTTTCCTCTTTTGGCATTTTCTTTCCTTTCTTTCTTTCTTTCTTT
>JAEANM010015218.1:0-13703 GCA_017656035.1 Myanophis thanlyinensis
TGGAGCTGCTGTCGGAGCCGCGGCAAAGCTCCAAAAGAGCCGCATGCGGCTACAGAGCCGCGGGTTGCCGACCCCCGTACTAGAGGCAGCCCGGGTGAGTAGGAAGGCTGTGGAGGTGTGGAAAATAGCTATTCCATGTGATTCATCTGAAAGAAAGAAAGAAAAGAAGGGGATATAGGACAGGATAGGGCAGGGGCGGATGGGCAGGGCCAAATGCTTATCGTCACTACCAATTCACTAGAACCCATGCAGCCAGGCTGAATACCACCACTGGTTTACTATCACAGTGGGCAGTGCTGCGATTGCCATCATAAGTCAGTGCAGTCACACGTCACTGTACTTTATGACCATATTGCTTGTGATGGAAATTCCAGTACCCATTGTGGTCTTTAATCGAGGACTGCTTGTAGTTCCCCAAATTTTTCTTTGTGAGGTAAAAATGATTAGCTGCTTAAGAATTTTGCCACTGCTTCTCCTTTCTTCAACGTATTTCATCTTTTGTGAGCTCTCTGAGCGTCCTTCCTTTTCGTGTGCAATCTTTTTTTCATTGTTGCAGAACGATAAACCGCATGTCTATTCTGTTGTTCATGATCAAGGATCCGATTTACCCTCTATCCACAAGATAAGACCCCAATTATAAAAAATACATCATTCCCTTTTTTTAAAAAAAAAAAGAGAGCAGAAAAGATTGAGATCATGAGCTGCGATCAAATGGTGGTTTCATCCAGTAAATTTGATAATTTTTCCCCTTCAGGATGACAGAAGTAAGTGACCCGTGAGATCTCTTAAGCAATGATGTTTTCATGTATGATTTTCTGAGCTGCTTTATGTAAATATACACCATAACAAGGGAGACCATGAAGAATTTCTATATTTTATATAGTTATTGTAGGTGGCTCTTAGATTTAAATAATTGAAATGTTAAAAGATGTCACAGATGAGTCACAGGGGGAGAAATCAAATTTACTGAATGAAGTCACCATATTATCACAGGTCATGATTGCAATATTTTCTGGTTTATTTTTATAAAGGATACACACACACACACACACAAATACACACACACTCAGTATATTCATTCCATAGTATGCTGTGTACACATTTGAAAACATACGGAAAAACCCTAAAGAGTACAGTACACTGTTTAAATTTATTGTGTAAAGTCAGATATTTTATTGGCTGCATGAAGCAAGAAGAGTCTAATAGTATTTTGACTAAACAGCAGCTGCTACCTTTGTTTCAGTTCTTGGAAGAATAACATGCTTTATTCATATACTCTTTGTGCTTCTTTGGATTACTGATTAAACATGAAATTTTAGCATCGTGTTCTTTACATAAAATTATGCTTAATGTCTAAGATAAGATCATCAATTAACAAAAAAAAAATTCTTTACTGAGATCAAACTCCAGAACCTTAATACTCCACAGAAGAAATCATTGCAGTATTTAGAGGAGTAGTTTTCAAGGATCAGCAACATCCTTATGATGAAAGATATGATAGTCCATCTCAAGTCACAAACAAGAAAAAGTAATGAATAAACAGGCACTTAAAAAAACCCTAATTATTAGTTGTTCAAGAATTTTGCCATTGCTTCCCTTTTTTCAATATATTTCAGCTTTTATTAGTCATCTTCCTTTTTATGTGCAATCTTTTTCTTATTGTTGCAGAATGAGTAAGTAATGAGTAATTAAGTAGTATACCTATAATACACCACCGACTTGTAAAACTTGTTCACTGCTTGTGTTGGAAGAAAAACTATGGAAATTATTTCTTTTGGGATTGAGTAACTGCTTCTCTTACTTTTATCAGAGAAATTGGATTCCAACTGAAAACAAATTTCTGGAAAATCTCATGCAAAACAATGGATTACTGTTCATACTGAGAATTTTGTGCAAAGGAAATTAATGACCACTAATTTAACGACTGTTTGAACTTATAATGATACTTGTTTGGTCCTCATACTTATACTTGTGATGGTTGCAGTATCCCAGCGGTACATGATTGTGGTCTGGGCTATCTTTGGCATACAATATAAACAACCACTTCAAAGAAAACTGCTATTTAGGTCAAGCTACTGCCAAAGCATTGATGAACTTAGCTCTTTGTTTATTTAGTTTTGAAGAGTGATACTTTTTCCATGGCAGAAGAACCCCTTGATAGCTCATTTGCATTGACACGATGATGTCGGAATGGGCTGTCAGCCAAAGTTACCTTGTAAAAACTAAATAATGCTGCTTGCTATTCAAGGGTTTGGTAAAGTTGTTAATCAACAGGCTCTTGTTTTACATTAAGGAAGAAAGAAAGCAACAGGGGGAAAAAAAAGTATCTGAATCAGAAAACGAAGAAGCTTTCTGTTTCTTTGGAAGATAAAAAGGTCCAGCTAAGGTAATACATTTCCCTATCACGTGGCTTACACAAAAAATGATTGGTTGCCAATTCAAGGGAAGAAAGGCCAGGAGATGTGAGCAGTCAAAAATATTTATGCTACATACATAGAAATTGCTGCTCTTATTCATGATATGTGAGATATTGTTTTGTACACCGGCTCAGACTACCTGTCCATCAAATCTGTTCTGAAGGGCACAGGTTGTTTGGTAAAACTCTTTTTTTCTATCCTCTGTTCTCATCTGGAAATGGAGGGGACAGAAGGTCAGCCTCTCTGCTTGCAAAAATTCTCTGTACTGCTGCTACAATCACAGCTTCATATCTGTACGCCACATTGATTTAAATGGCAACTGAGCAGACATAAAGACATTGAAATCAATGGGACTTTGGGGTTTTTCATGCATGAATAGCTTTCCTGTGGTGGGATTGCTTACTGGTAGGAAGTACACACAAAGAAAAATGCACATTGTTAATACATATTACAAATCCATGTATATGATGTGCCATGTGCTAATTAAACAAATAGCACTTCATTCTAAATTCAGATTAGAACCCAAATAGAAGGATAATGCAAATGTCATGGCTCAGACCTGACACATTTTCCTGTTCCAATTTTAAGGTTTTAAGGTTTTATTTGATTTATATACCGCCCCCTCTCCCGTAATTTTAAATAGTTACGGTTGCCATTCCTGACATTATGGAACCTAACACATGGGTGTCAAGCTTGCTGTGTCACGTTGCCATCATGTGACATTTTGCGATGTTTTTCTCATTTGCGGAGCTGGGGTGGGCATGGCCTGCATGTGACGCATCCATGGGCCTCTGGTTTGACACCCCTGCCTTAACACAATGCCTTGGAAGTTCCTGGATGCATTATGAGTAAGAAAAAGCAAGAGTGCTACTCAGTGGTGGAATTCAATTTTTTTTACTACCGGTTCTGTGGGCATGGCTTGGTGGGCATGGCTGGGAGGGTCATGTGACTGGGTGGGCAGTTTCTGTAAGCAGAGCAATACAGATTAGGCTAGACACAACACCAGAATGTTTTTTCCTGCCTTCCTTACAGGATTAACCCTGTAAAGTGGAAAAAAACAAAAGGAGATTTCTTCTAACAACCGGTTCTCCAAACTGCTTAGAAAATTTACTACCGGTTCTAGCGAACCTGCGAGAACCTGCTGAATTTCACCTCTGGTGCTACTACAGTAGGGAGTCAAACTCACGGACTCATGTTGTCGTCACGTGACTATAGAAACTTTTTTCCCCTTCATTAAACTGGGGGTGGGGGTGACCAGTGCGTGAAGCATCTTGCTTGCAGGTTACAAGTTTGATATCCCTGTACTACAACATACATATTGAATTTCTAGCATATTTCACAATCTCCAAATAAATGTATTTCTTAGCTCCTGAACAGAGGGTTTCAATGGGAGGTTTGTTCACACAAGATGTCTATTAATCCAAGTAATGATTTCCATGTATACATGAATGCTGCCATTGGAAAAGCTACCATGTCCAATAACAGTGCCATGACTAGGGCTCTATTCCAATATGCACATAAAGGTAGTCCTCAATTTATGACCACAACTGACCCCCAAATTTCTGTTGCTAAGTGAGACATTTGTTAAGGGAATCATTGCAGCCCATTGTGTAGTAGAGGTTCCAATAGACAATAAGTAAGGGCTGCAGTCCACTTTAAGACCTTTCCTGATAGATTTGTTAAGTAAATCACTGCAGTTGTTAAGTTACCAACACGGTTGTTAAGTGAATCTTTGCTTCCCCATTGACTTTGTTTAACAGTAGATCACATGACCCTGGGATATTGTATCTGTTATAAATGCATGCCCAGTTGCCAAATATCTGAATTTTGATGACGTGACCACCGGGATGCTGCAACGGTTGTAAGTGTGGTCAAAAATAGTCATAACTCACTTTTTTCAGTGCTGTTGTAACTTCAAACGGTCACTAAATGAATTGTTGCATTAATGATCTATTAAATGAAAATATTGGTGCCATTTCAGAGTCAATTCCACTGAATTACTACCAGATTAAAGACTTGCAAAGCCCAGCTACTGAATCTTAGATTGTAATAAACCTGGTGTCATCAGAGAAGAATGTTACAATACTAATTTCCAAATACTAACTTCCAAAATACTAACTTCCTAATACTAACTTCCTAATACTTTTTTTTTGCTGAATTCCCCCATTTGTTTCCAACCAGTCCTACTACTTTAAATTATTTCTGTAACACAGAGAATCAGCTGAAACACCTGTCTCAGCTTATTAATACTTTAAAAATTTAGAAAGCAGTAGGAGAATATTGCTCCTGGCACTGAAACAGCAATAGGTTTGGAGCTCATGGTGCTTATTTAAAAATTGCCCAGAAAATATCAGGTACATTAAAACATTTATAGGAAAAGTCTTGGAAAGATCTCCATCTAAGACTTTTTGTATAACAAAGATCATTCAGAATCAATGGCATAAATTGCTGCCTAGGAAATAGGCCACTTCATATCAATTATTTTTATTAAGTTTCATTATCAAATAAAAATACAGAAAGAACAAAAGAAAACTAAGAGGAAGAGAAAATTGCAAAGAGAGAGAAAAAAGTAACTTCTGACTTTTTTTAGTGCAGTAAAATACAAAAAAATGTCAACCTTTTATTTTACACTTCACAACATTTCAAGCCATTTCTATAAACAAAATCATTTTAATCATCAAAACCTAACTTTGAAGTTTCATTTTTTTTTGTTTCGAGCAAAAAGTCCATAAGCAGTTTCCAAGTAGAAGTGAAACTAGATAAACTCTCCTAGTGGTGGAATTCATTTATTTTACTACTGGTTCTATGGGCGTGGCTTGGTGGGCGTGGCTGGGGTGTCATGTGACTGGGTGGGCAGTTTCTGTAAGCAGGGCAAAAAAGATTAGGCTAGAATCAACACCACAATGTTTTTTTCCTGCCTTCCTTACAGGATTAACCCTGTAAAGTGGAAAAAAACCAAAAGGAGATTTCTTCTAACAACCAGTTCTCTGAACTGCTTAGAAAATTTATCCGGTTCTAGTAAACCTGCTGAATTTCACCTCTGAACTCTTCTCTTTCATTAAAAACAGGTTCACCATTCTTTCTCCATCTCATTTACTATCCATTTCCATTGGAAACAGCCATTTGTGTCATTTTATGCAATTATTCCTGTGTATGTTGAAAAAGAAGGGCTTTGCTCCTCCTTAAACTTAGTCTTGAATTGATGAAGAAAACTGTCAGCTGTGAATTGTTACTTTCATGTAAAACATTCCCTTTAAGTTGAGATTCTAGGGGGGGTCCAAGAACAGTGTCCCAACAGAGGCCACCAGGCTGATTGATTTCTCGCCAATGAGGCTGAAGCCAAAGCTGTGACCTTGAGGTGGGCATCAGACATCTGATATTCCTTTTTTTAAATCTCCTGCTGACCTCTACAGTGGGTAATTTTAATGCCTGCAAAGTTTTAGTTTGGGAAGCCAAACTAAAGGGCAGATCCAAGTACATTCTCCTTCAGCAGGGGAGTGGCAAGGAGGAAAAGTGCTCAAAACAATAGACCACAGTACAGATTTCTTTACATCCTCATTTTGGAGGCAGTGAGGAAAGAATTTTTGTGTCAACCACTATCATTCCGGCATTCTTTATAAGCTTAATAGCTTAATTCTTATCGCATGGGCATATGTGACTATTATTAAATCCAGCCTACAAGGTGAATAAAAATTAGGTTATAGTTTTGTTTTTTTTGTTTTTTTAAAAAATCTGCTTTCTGGTTACTTTTTACCTAGAAGAATAGGATTGCTTAAACCTATGGTTCTTGCCCTGATTTTCTTCAATTCTCTGTTTTTGATATTTAAGAGAATCTTCCTTAAATAAAGGAAATAACTATTCACTGGCCTTTTCTGGTCAGATCTGATTTCAACAGCTTAATCTTCACCACTTCGTAACAGAAGTTTAAATACAACCTGCCTATCTGTCAGGCTCCTTCTATTATTTTGGACCTTTAGAATGATTCCGGTATTTGAAGGGCATTGATGTTCATTCTTAATCACAAGGACACCAAAACAAAGAAACAAATGAGATGACACCACTCAACCTTTGGCTTTCACAGTTGTCTCACAAAGTTGCATGCAAGCATGTAGAGGGAGGATTTTGCATTGAGACATCACCATGTATACTTTGTTACTTGCTCCCCTTGTCTAACCATAGATGGCTGGGTTCAAGGATGTATTTCCAGAAGTCTTCTTGAAGCTTTGTTGGATTCTGCTACACATTTAAACTTTCAACACTATCTTCTTATATGACATCCTCCTTTTTTTTTCACTGCACGTTTAAGTCTTCAGATAATCCCTCAGCAGGCTTTTCTCAGACTGACAACTTGCTCCTTATGGAGATACTACTTGTCCTTTCAAAGCAAAACCAAAAATCAATGACTGATGCTATTGAATGAGTCATTCAAATCAGAGGTGAAATTCAGCAGGTTCTAGCAGGTTCAGGAGAACCGGTAGTAAATTTTCTAAGCAGTTTGGAAAACCGGTTATTAGAAGAAATCTCCTTTTGGTTTTTTTTTCCACTTTACAGGATTAATCTTGTAAGGAAGGCAGGAAAAAACTTTCTGGTGTTGTTTCTAGCCTAATCTTTGTTGCCCTGCTTATATAAACAGCCCATCCAGTCAGATGACCTCCCAGCCACACCCACCAAGCCACACCCACCGAATCAGTAGTAAAAAAAATTAACTTTCATCACTGATTCAAATCATTCCATAGGAACAATAACAATCTAAGCCCCAATACAGAAGAAGGAAGTTAGGTTTATAGCTGTTTTTTATTAAAAAAAATTTTTTTACTGAATTTCTACATCAACACACTGTTTCTTCAATAATCAAGAATGTTTAAAGCAATGAAAAACCTGCAGCATAAAAAGTCGAATGGTATGAGTGTAGCTAACATGGAAATAAAGGTAAAGATTGGATTAATATAGCAATCAAAAGCTTAGTGAAGAAGTGCACTTTTATT
This sequence comes from Myanophis thanlyinensis, assembly GCA_017656035.1. Classification (NCBI taxonomy): domain Eukaryota; kingdom Metazoa; phylum Chordata; class Lepidosauria; order Squamata; family Homalopsidae; genus Myanophis; species Myanophis thanlyinensis. The sequence goes on from JAEANM010015218.1 coordinate 7,403, forward strand.
ACCTTTCTAAATATTTAGGACACTGGGTACCAAATGCATCCTAAGGCATGTGTTCCCCAGTGTAGGAGCCATATTTATCATGTGGTTGTGAGGGAATCTTTGCTCTGTACCCGAAAGCATACCTGGCTGTATGCCACAACTAATGCGGAGATAAGCAACCCCCCTGGCTGAGAACCCAGAATGCTATCTTAATTAAAACCAAAGTTTGATAGCAACTTACAAATTGTCCAAAAGCCTTGCATACATGAATAAACTGTTGCTTCCTACAACATTCCCCTCCCATCACACCACCTATAAACTCTCAGGAGGGGCCAATCATTAACCCCTTATTTTCTTCTCTGCTTCCGAAACTGCTCTCTCCTCCTCACAGCCCTATGCATACACACGTCAGGGACAGCCTCCCTCTGTTCTTTCTCACTGCTCCCTGACTCAGACACCACCTGGTGTCCAACAGGCCTCTCTAATCCCTGCTCTGACTCCGAATACCCCCAGAGTCTTCCTTAGCCTCCAGGGCAGTCCCATAGTGTTCATCACTGTCAGATTCCACCAATAACTCAGCCGGCCACTGTTGGGCCACAACAACCTTCAAGATGGCCTTTCCTATCAATATAACTGTCTGGGTAGGTTCAAAGTAAAAAGGAGGCTCCAATGATAGTCAAAACACAGGCTGATAAGGACTTTAAATGACAGCTTGAATTGTTCCCACAAAGCTCTTCATAATTAATTATCCCAGTATAAGCATTATAGGATCCTTTCCCCAAATTTCCCATATCCTAACTACGCTTTGTGTGGAAGTGCATGTTCTGCATGCTGATTAGTTAATCTGACTTCCTATTCTGGGCTTTGTCATTTGTGTCTTCCCTAGCCAGAATGAACATTCATAGATGTATACATGCAACAGCTATGCAATTGTCTTTGAATGACAGATGTGTTATGTTCCCTGATGTGCACTGCTGGAGAAGTCTGGCTCAACCCTGAACAGTCCGGAAAGTGTTGTGATTGGCATGCTAGCTGTTACTGTGTAAAAGTTTCTATCTCGCCTTTATTGTTTTCATAAATCACTCAAGCACTGAACATATCCAACCCACGTTCCTCTTCCAATTTTTACCATCATAATCTTGTGAGGTGAGTTGGGGCTGAGAGTTAGTTACTGGTCCACAATCATGCAACTTACTTCCACAGCCTTATTTGTGTGACATATGCCTTGTTCCATCTGCAATTTGGAAATGGGGATTAAGGAGTACTCTCAGACCAATTACACGTGAAAAATGCTGGATTTTCTCTAATTTTGCAGCCTGCCCTTGATTTGCGTGAGAATTATGAACCTGTTTTTATCCAACCATAAAAGTCATCTTTCACAGTGAACAACAGGTTGTAAAAAGTGAGACAATGTCTGCTTTTCTTCATATTACCCTGCTAATTTGAATAATTTTGTATTTTAATGAAGGGACATTTCATTTATTTTGCTTCTCCAAAAGAGCAGAATTCTGCCTTCTGCTTAATCCACTTGGATTAAAATAAAGCTCCAGTGAGCTTTAAGATTAGATATGATTTGAAATTCATATCTTTTGGGGTCTTAGTCACACTCTGCAGCAACTACACCGACCATAAAGCACTACACATAATTTCCCAATGTAAAGAAATAATACATTGTTTCTTTATTACTACTATTGTCACCTTCTTAGTAGGCATTTAATACCTCATAAATTCATAACACCTCTTTCTCTCTCTCTTTATCCTTACTACTATTTACACAGAAGAGTTTTGTTGCAGCATATTTTAACAAAAGGAGATCATCCAGAAGTTTTTACCATAAGGGCTTAACTTGCTCTGAGCCCGTTAATGTGCAATATGATATTACATATCCTGGATAACAGCTTTATTGGGATTGACTCAAAAAATTGTTTTTGAAAGTCATTTGTTGTTGAAGACATATGGTAAAGTCCATGTCTATCTTCATGAATTTCTGATTTTCCAAAAGTTTTATGACAAAATCTGTGCAAATGTAATTGGTCACATTATTACTATATGATGGCTGACAAGTTTTAGAAATCTCTTCGGTCTACTAGTTAGGGTCCCATGCTAGAAATCAGGCGACTGTTCATAGGGCATGACCATACCACCGTAGGCATTTTTATCACATTCCTTTGTTATTGGTCCCACAACCATCTGCTGCTGGACTATACCATCACTGACATAGTTGAGAAGGCACATGTCTAATATTCAATGGCGCTTGTATTATCTCCATGGTATAGAAAAGGCACTCAACATTTTTGGTGGTTGGCCAGCACCCTACAGTGCTATTGAGGGCCCAAATATGCTGACTCTGTAAACCACTTAGGACTGTAAAGCACTGTGAAGCAGAATATCAGTCTAAAATACTATTGCTATTATTCTATACAGTTTCAATCTGAGGTGAACTGACATATTTTAAAAAAAGAATATTTATGATAGCAAAAAATTATCAACAAATGATATTAGACATTTATATTAAAATCATGTTTTCAGACTTCATATTAAAACCACACATTACACATATTAATTTTAACAGAGTTTTTAAAAACATTGTTAAAAATATTAATGTGAATGGTTTGGATTGATCCGGATGCCCACACCTGTGATTACTGTCTGATGATGGAAATAGTGTTGGTGGCATCTTCACCAACATCAGGGCTCTATTCTCTGAAGGCCTGTGACACCATATTGCAATTATTCCAAGCACAGAGTGGGTTAAAAGATTATGATTTCATTGCTGTCATTCTGGCCCATGTATGTGTTTGTGGCCCCAGTTCATAATTCAAATTGTTCATAATTTCATTTTTTCCAAATATGGCTTTTCAAGCAAGTCTTCCGTTTAGGTTCATAAAAGAAAAATATGAACATCTGTCATCCAAAAATTGCTAGTTTTGATGGCACTTAGCACAATTGCCATTAAAGTCTTGGCATTCACCAGGCCATAATATTTCCCTTTTCACCTTATTTTCAGAATACTGTTATTCTGGTGGGAGAAATGCTGAAATAATTTAAAGAGCTTAGTCTCTAGAATATCAACAGCTGAATGGCATTATCTTGATTCTAACACAGAAAAAAAAATGTGTCAACACAGATGGGTTCAGACTCATTAACTGAGCATGAAAATGGCTCTTCCAAAGATTTTATTCACATGAATTTATGTTAAACTAACAACCAGTTAGGGAAAACATGCAGGATGTGGCTTCTTGAGTTCTTTCCAACCTTTTTTTACTACCAGAGCCCAGAGAATGTCTGCATTTTTTTTTCTGGGTGGTGATATACTAATGTGTTGTGTCTAGATATATTTATGTCTGTTTCAGTTTTTCCATCACATTGCGTCTATGTTAGTTTATGTGTGTGAGCGCACTGAGAAGCACAGGGCAGGCAGCATATGCTTCAGTTTGGCTCACATGACCTGGATGGAAGAGGAAGAGAGACTTAAAATGAAGTAGTAGTTGGCTGCATTGTGACCTAAGAATACATCCTGTAAAGATGCATTGAAGATTTCCTCCCTCTAGATTTGTCGTCTTAGAAATCCTAATGCCAATCCAACACATTTTCAAACAAATATTACAACTCATCAATGACTTGGGGTGGAAATAGGATCCTGGAAATTGTAGTAAAAGCTTTCAGATTCTGAATAAATTTGGTTATCCATGAAAGCAGACATTGAATTTTTGCAAAAAGGAAAGGTAGGGTAGAGAACAACATGCAGCGTTGCATTTGAACGATTAAGATAATATTGTGGTTTTTTTTTTTTTTAAAGTTTGTCAGTCCAATGAAAAATAATTGGGAAGTCTTTTAAAATTTTACAGGTATTGAGCTGCGAACACAAACCAGCATTAATTCACTCCAATTGTTTATTGATCTGCAGTGGAACGAGTCAAAAACAGATGATCTGCTTCTTCTAAGAGAGGATAAAGAAGGAAAATACTTATAATGCAATTACTCTACTCATGTTTATTTGCAAACAAGCTTCAGTGTTATTTATTGCGTAATCTACATAATCTTTTCCTGGCAATGAATGCTAGGTCGTTCCTTCACAGTTTGTACGCACATATTTATTTCACAAAGTTAAACGAATGACATTTGAATCAGTACAGGGGGTCCTTGGTCAACGAACACCCATTCCAAAATTTTTGAAGCTTACAACCCTTCCTGATTTCCAACTGTCACACTATTAATGGTCATGTGGTTGTGATTTGCCAACTTCCTTGTGGCTTTCCACAAGCAAAGTCAATGGGGAAGCTGGTAGGAAGTCGTAATTCATGATCGCATGAGGTATTTGTTTAACAAACCACACGATTCACTTAATGATGGTAATCAGGAACCAATTACAATTGCTGAGTGGTATGGTTTATAATTGCATCACTTACCAGTGGATCCTAATTACTGAAGCAAGAACACTGGTATAACTTTTCATTAATTTGATTCAACAAAATATAGCAGAAATATTAATGATTGCCACAGGTCAAGGATTGGTAGTCTGTAACCCTCCGGACATTGCACAACTTTAGCTCCCAATAAACTAAGCCAACAGTAGGAATGCTGGGAAACATAAGTCAGCAAGATATAGGAGGATACTGGTTCCCAACTGTATATAAGACCGCATCTTAACCTATAGACGTAGTCCTTGGGTTAAGGACATTTGACTTACAGACAACTCATATTTATGAACAAGCTGTATATTTATGAAACATCATTCTTCTCTTTCCTTTCACCTTTCTTATTATCACAGTCTTCTCTAGAAAGCTAGCTCTTCACATCATGTGTTTGAAGCAGGATCATTTGAGCCTGGCCTTTTGTGCATTTGGTGAGTATTCTGGATTGATTTATTCAGTGATATCGGTTATTTGTTTTCTTGGTTATCCATGGTATTCTCGGGAATTTTTAAATAATAACATTCATAAATATCAGTATTCTTTGTGTTCTGCTTCTTCAAAGTCCAATTTTCATTTCCATTGAGTGTCATAAGGAGCACCATTGCTTAAACTTTGTAGGTATAGACACATCATGGCATTTAAATTATTTTGTCCCTGCCGCTCCTCTACCAAGTATTAGCCTGTGGTGTATTCATTGAAGTGGCGTAATTCTTAAAGTATCTAAAAACAAAATGGATGAAAAATAGTTTGTTCATCCAATAGCTTGGTGATTTGGATAAATACTGACCTCCATTTTTTTCCTAGTTATTCATAACCACTGCATGACTGCAGTATAGTACCAATTTCAATATAACTATATAAGGCTATGTTTTCTTTTATGTGATTAAAATTTGTTCATATAATTGGATGGCTAGTTTTGTTATTAAATAGTTTGTCTTTGATTTTATAATGTACCCCATTATAACGTGTTTTTTTCTTAAAAAAAAACTTTAGTAAATGTGTATGCATAAGTCTTTTATGGGAGAGTTAACTATGTGGGTTAAGTACACTTCATAGTCCACTAAACGTAATTACATTGTAATTATATGGAAGTTACAATTAAAATATAAAGTATAACTTCACCACAAACTAAGTATTTTTGCACATAAAAGCATTCCAAGCAATTATATCTCCAGCCTTCATCAGTATCACCAGATGTTTAATATGATACAAACCTATCACATAATTTTCCATATGATGGCTGGAGAATTCTGGGAGTCGAAATCCCCAAGTTGCCAAGGTTGGACATACTGATTTATATACTGAATATTACTGTTTTTGTACCATTCTAAACCTGGGTGAAGAGATCGGGTGAGTCCTGCTATTTAGGGTCAGAGAATGACCCTGGTTAGTGACATTGTATTGGAGAGGAACTGTTTTGATTAGGTGTCTGCAGGGAAGGGCCCAGGAACAAAAAATGTTCACTGTGATATTAGGATGCAGAACTTCTCTTTTGAGTTTTGGCATGTGGCATTGTGATGCAAATGTGAAAGGGCAGAGCTTTTGTCATGAGGTCACAAAATATATTTTATCACTGCAGTTTCAAAACGTGTTAGCGATATTGTAAAGGTTAAGAGTTGACCCTATTTGGTTATTGGCATTCTGGTTGGTGCTGTTACATCTGAAATGAAAAGAGAATGGTTTTAGCATATCTTGCTCTACCCCTATAGATGTGACCAAGATTAGATCCAATTATCCCGTTAACAGAATCTCTTCATAACTATGGAAAGCATTCCCTTCCAAGAACAAAGTCCCTAATCTTTCCAATTTCAAATTTATTGGTCACATACACAGTCATACATGGTATGATATGCAGTGAAATGCTTACGCAACTGCGGATAAGTTAAGGTAGGAAGGGAGGGTGGGGG
>JAEANM010015219.1:0-13703 GCA_017656035.1 Myanophis thanlyinensis
GTCCAGTGTGAAGTTTCCACAGTCTGTGTTGATTTGGGGAGCCATGTCATCTTCTGGTGTTGGTCCACTGTGCTTCATTAAGTCCAGAGTCAACGCAGCCATCTACCAGGAGATTTTGGAGCACGTCATGCTTCCTTCCACAGATGAGCTTTATGGGGATGCTGTCTTCATTTTCCAGCAGGACTTGGCACCTGCCCGTACTGCCAAAAGCACCAAAACCTGGTTCAATGACCATGGGATTACTGGGCTTGATTGGCCAGCAAACTCTCCTGACCTGAACCCCATAGAGAATTTATAGGACATTGCCAAGAGAAAGATGAGACATGAGATTGGACAATGCAGACGAGCTGAAGGCCTCTGTTGAAGCATCCTGGTCTTCTATAACACCTCAGCAGTGCCACAGGCTGATAGCTTCCATGCCATGCCACGGCAGTAACTGCTACAAAAGGGGTCCAAACCAAGCATTGAGTACATATGCATACTTATACTTTTCAGAGGTCCGATATTGTTTTATGTACAATCCTTGTCTTATTGACTGCATGTAATATTCTAATTTTCTGAGATTGTGGATTTGGGGTTTTCATGAGCTGTACGCCATAATCATCTCAATTATGACAAATGATAGCTTGAACTATCTTACTTTGCATGTAATGAGTCTATCTCATATACTGTATTAGTTTCACCTTTTAAGTTGCATTTACTGAAATAAATGAACTTTTGCACAATATTCTAATTTTCTGAGTTTCACCTGTATATATTCTGCAGCACTGGCTAGGGAATTCTGGGAGTTGACATCCATACATCTTAAAGTTGTCAAGGTTGAGAAGTATGGTTATACACAAAGGGTCTGCAAAGTTTCAAAGTTTGTTCTTTCAAAAAATGGATTAAATCTCTCTTTCAAAATGCCTCAACAAAGAAGCATTTTTCAAGGTAGCTTGTTAACAAAGTTTGCAGTAATTAGAAAAATAATATTTTAATTTCAGTAATGAAGTAGAAATGCCATATATGCAGATACAGTATCTTTGTAAAGCAATTATTGAGCTAATGTTATGAAACACAAAATTTGCTGAGGCATTATGGTTTAAATATTACACATGGGCTGGGAAAAACTGGATTAAAATCTCCAGTCATGGAAATAATTTGGGAGCAAATTTATTATCTCAATCCAATTTATCTTATAGGGTTACTATGGGGATAAAACAAAGGAAGGTCTTTATTCAAAGTGACTTGAGTGTTTGGCATATGGATACAGCTTGTAGATGCAACAAATGAATAAATATTCCTTTTTGTTATTGACTACCATGTTAGATTTGAAAATATATATTTTAACAATGCCAAGGTAAAGGGCTGAGTATAAGACAACTGTAGTAAGAAGAGTTCCTTTAATATAGTAATCCCCAAACCTTTGCAGGTTGGTGACCAAGCTGGGGAAGGAGAAGAGAAACTGGGCTGTGCAAGCAGGGCCCTGCACATCTATGCACATGCACAGCTTCATTCACACAAGAGAGAAGAGAAGCCTTTGGGGTGGGTATTGTGCTCCTTCAGGCTTCTCTGATTCAAAACCTATTGCAAAGCGATGAAAGGCTTGAAGCAACATGATACCGCTCCCCTTTCATTCATTTGCAAAAGCTTATGGCGCAAAGAAGAGAAGCCTTTGGGGGCACATCCAGTGGTGGAATTCAAATAATTTTACAACCAGTTCTCTGCCCTAATGACAAGCTGAACCAGCCGTTCTCCAAACTACTTAGAAAGTTAACAACCTGTTCTAGAGAATAGGGTTGGGAACTGGTTGAATCCCCCCTCTGGGTGCAGCATCATGCTTCTTCAGACTCACTGAGGCTGCACAATGCTCCTAAAATGTATGAGGTGTCCTGTGTAAGCAAGTCAATGAAGCTAAACAGGGCACACTCATGCTACTCAGCCTCGGCTCTCACCACTCTGGGAGCAGGTGGCTTGGCGGGGGCAGGGAGGGGATAGGGGAACCAGGCTGCGTGAGTGGTAGGGTTGTACACACATGCATGCACACCTCCAGTCACAAGAGTAGTGAAATCTTTGGGGTATGAATACTAGCCCACCTCTTGCACAGTCCAGTTCTCAATAGGCCATAGTCTGGTAGTGGACCATGGCCCGGGGTTTGGAGACCCCTGCTTTAATAAATGATAATAGAAACTTATTGGTCTCTATTTTCTATGAGTTCCAATATGTTTGGATGTGGCTATTCCTTAGGTAGAAGAATTCCACTGTTAGTACATGGGTGAAAATAGTAACTGAATTTTTTTCAGATTGATAGGAATTAACTATTTTGTTTACAGAGCTCCAAAGAAAATTACTTACCATCATAGTATCTGTATGCTATTAGTGTCTGGATGATAAGGAACAGATTTAATCTTAACCCTAAGCAAGATATTTGATGGCCATAACCAGGGATTTTTCCACCTTCAGCGGTCAATAGGAATGTACATTAGTAGCTAGAATTGGTACAAATTTGGGGGCATTTCTGAATTCCAGGCTTTGGATGCAAGACAAGTGACAGTCATGGCTAAGAGGGATTTTGCAATTATTCATTTTGTATTGAATTGCAAGCTTTTCTTGAGCAGCAGACATTTCTCAGACTATTCTTGCCGCTGTCAGTACGTGTAAAATCAGGTACACTGTTTCCTTATTATAACTCTCTGATATTATTCCCAGTAAAAAAAAATCTGGTTTCAACTCTATTTGTTGTTTAGTCATTTTTACCAACCAAACCTGTATTTTAATCCATAATTTCCTTGACATAGGGCAGGTCCACCACATATGATAATATGTGCCAGAGGCCTGGTGACACTTCCAGCATTTAGACGATTTATCCTTAAACATTTTAGCCAATCTTGTCAGTGCCAAATGCCATCTATAGAACATTTTATATAAATTCTCGTTGTAGGCTGTTGATATCATTAGCTTATAGTTTCTATCCCATAGTTTTTGCCATAAATCTAAACCAATTGTATAACCAAAGTTCTTAGCCCAGGCAATCATAGTTTCTTTGTAATATTTATTTTGATTGAACTTTTTGACTTGAAATTCTGTTTTTTATACATTCTTAATTTAATGTTAATATTATCAAATATAATTGATTATATTACATGAGAAAATGTACATTTATTTGCATTTTGTTGTCCTTTAATTCTCCCTTATTCTTTTACTTTTTGCATTGAACAGACTTTTTTTTAAAAAAAATCAAAATATGGCTGTAAACTTATGTTCTAGAAATACTATTAGAGTTTGTGAACAAAAATTTGTCTGCTTCTGATGCTTTTTTTGACTTACGTTTGTGGAGATAGTGTATCTGTCATACTTGTCTGGATTCCTACTGAAAATCACTAAAGTCTATATCAAAGTTTAGGCCAAGGAGAATTTTCTGGTCGGTCTTAAATGCAACCCTAGTGAATAAACCTTTCTGAAAGCAATGGGAGCTCAGTTATTTGCAAGCTATATTATGGCTTTGGAAAAAGGGCATTGGTCTTACCTGATATGTTCTCATTGTCGGAAGCATAGACTCCAATGACTGGGTTGTTCCTCAGCTATGATCACACGACTGAGTTGATTTAGTATAAAAGCCTCGCCTCTCTGGAAGATTCCCAGTGTTTTTGGCGAAGGAAGATGATTGACGGCTGGAGCACCTGTAACGAGAATCCTAACTCCTCCCTACAAATTTAGGCCAAAAGTATTCTATGGGCAGGTTTTGGAGTCTATGCTTCCCACAATGAGAAGGAACAGGTAGACCAACGTCCTTTCTCCATTATGGGGGAAGCATAGACTCCAATGACTGGGACCTACCAAAGCTAATTGTCCCAGGGTGGGCACAGAGGTTGTATTAAGAATCTGAGGCTAGGCAGACCGGTTGCAAGACCCTTTGACCAAAGGCCGCATCTGCTGACAAAAAAAGTCCAATTTATAAGGGAGAGGGAGACAACCAAGTGGCTGCCCTACAAATCTCCTCTATGGATGATTGTGTTGTCCAGGCCACTGAGATGGCAGAACTTCTAGTCGAATGAGCTGTGATTCAACCTGGGATAGGTAAATTTTGAGACTCATAAGATTTTGCAATACAAGCTCTAATCCATCTACCTATGACTGATGGAGAAGCCTTGGATCTCATAGAGGCTGGGTAAAAAATAACAAACAAGGCCTCTGTTTTCTGAAAATTGGAAGTGCGTTTTGTGTAAATACGAAGGGCCCTGCGAATGTCCAGGGTATGCCATTCCTTCTCCTTGGGATGGATAGGGTTGGGGCAAAAATTTGGGAGAATCAACTCCTGCGACCTATGAAAGGGAGTATTGATTTTAGGTAAAAAGGTTGGATCTAATCTGAGGATAACATGATTGGAATGAAAAATACACAAATCCTCCCTTACTGACAAAGCCACCAACTCAGAAATTTGCAGAGCTGAAATAATCACGACAAGAAAAACCACCTTCGAGGAAAGGTAATGTAATGAGGCCGTTCACAGGGGTTCAAAGGGCTCCTTTGTGAGCACCTTTAACACTTTGACTAAATCCCAGGTGGGGAATCTATGCACCAGTGTGGGACAAAGATTGGTGGTGCCCTTTAAAAAACTTTTAATCAAATGGTGATGTGAAAGAGAATGTCTTTTTCCTGTGTAAAGGACTGCTGCTAAGGCTGCAACTTGCCTACGGAGTGTATTTGGAGAAAGACCCTTCTCTAATTCCATCTGTAAAAATTGAAGAATCTGGGAAATGGAAGCAGCCATATGATCTATCTGTGCCCCTGCACACCAAGCTGCAAAAGTTGCCCACGTGGCTTGGTAAATTCTGTTTGTTGATGGTTGCCTGGATGCCTGGATGGTGGTGATAACCACTTCCGGAATTCGCTCTTTCTTCAATGCTTGCCACTCAACCTCTAGGCAGTTAGGCAGAACCAGGCTGGATCAGGATGTAAGATGGAACCCTGGTGCAGTGACAGATGTTCAGGGGGTAGATGCCAATGTCTCACTACAGACAGTGAGACAAGGTCCGAGAACCAAGGCTTTCTCGGCCAATGTGGAGTGATAAGAATCACCTCTGCCTCCTCTTCCAGGATCTTCCGGATGACTGCAGGAATAAGAGGAAGAGGAGGGAATGCATAAAACAGGCCCGGGGGCCAAGGTGATCATAGCAAGTCCATCACTTCTGCCAGGGGGTGAAAGATTCAGGTGTTGAACCTCTGAAATTGTGCATTTTCATGAGATGCGAACAAGTACACAGTTGATAGGCCGAAATGGGATGAGATCATCCGAAACAGGGCTGGGTTGAACTGCCATTCATATTGGTCTATATGGGTACAGCTCAACCAGTCAGCCTGGATGTTGTGTGTCCCTGATATGTGTTGAGATTGAAGAGATATGAGGTGGTCTTCAGCCCACTGACATAGCTCCCAGGCCTCCACCATGAGAGAATGAGATCAAGTGCCCCTTTGACGATTTATATGTGGGCCTTTGCTCCCACATTGTCTGTGAGAACAAGGATGTGTTGTCCTTGTACAATGTTCACAAAGTGTAGCAACATCAGGCGTATAGCCTGGAGCTCTAATAAATTGATAGGTTGTTGCTGCTCTGTGACTGACCATTGGCCTTGCACCATGTCTCTTCCTGTGTGAGCCCCCACTCCAAGAGGCTGGTGTCTGTGGTAACCGTAACTGAAGGGTGAACTCATAGGGGACAACCTTTCTCCATGGCCTCTGACTTCCACCAATAAAGGGTTTGTATGAGAGGAGCTGGACCTTAGACAAGGAATCACTGTGCCCTTGCCTCTGAGCTGGGAGCAAGAACCATTGGAGGGGGCAAGAATGTAATCTGGCCCATGGAACAATGGTTATGCAGGAAATGAATTTGCCTAATAATTGCAAAAGAGTGACAATGGAAACTGACTGTTGCTACTGGACCTGGACAACAAGGTCCCTAATGCCAATCCACCTGTCCTCTGAAAGAAAAACTTGACACAAGGTCGTGTCAATAATAGCTCCTAAATGCTGTAGCCGAGTGGTTGGTATAAGCTGGCTCTTAGGATAGTTAATTAAAAACCCGTGTTGGTCAAGGGTTCGCCCTTCCTGACTGAGTCCAAAATGGTTTGTAGTGAGTGCATTTTGAAACACCGATATACTATGTGTACATTTAGATGTTTTAGATCAAGAATTGCTCTCCATCCCTCTGAAGCCTTAGGAACTAGAAATAATCTGGAATAAAACCCAGTACCCCTCTGATTGGTGGGGATGGGTTCTATGGCCCTGATCTGTTGAAAGTGTAATATGGCCTCCTGCATATGTGATTGCATGACCGGATCCAGAGATATAGGACAAGAAACAAAGGAATTTGGGGGAACTGAGAAAAATTCAAGAGCTAACCCATGTCTAATTGTATTAAGGACCCATCTGTCTGAAACAGTCTCCTCCCACCGGTCAGCAAATTTCTGTAGGCGATCACCAATGGCAGGGTCCCCTGGGGCCCTATCTGGGGCATCTGGAGGGGCAACCTCCAGCCCCTTGAAAGGGGAGTTTTGATTGTGGGAACGGTCTATACCTGTCCCTGTAGTCCTGCATACGGTCAGGTCATCGGGTGAAGGGTTGAGGTTGGAAGGAATAAGTATGAGAAGGGGCAGAAGAAGAAGAAGAAGCTAGTGGAGGGGCTCAGAAAGGTTGTGGTTTCAGATATGGAGCGAATCTGTGTCCTGACCTCTTGGCCTGGGAGGGAAGGACCTTGCGCTTATCTTTGATCTCAATCAAAAGTGGTTCCAGGGCTGCTCCAAAGAGCTTTTCACCCTGAAGAGAGCCTGATGACAATCGCCATTTGGCTCATGCATCTGCTTGCCAGTTCCTCAGCCAAGGCAGCCTCTTGGTGGTGGCTGAAGCGCCCATGGCTCTGGCAGAAAAACGCATGGAGTCCAATGTGGCATCAGTGGAATACTGCATGGCTGCAATTATTTTGCTGATGTCATGATGCAACCTTACATTACCTGGAGGCAGATGCTCTTGAAGTTGGCAGAGCCATATCAAGGTTGTTCTATTGAAGAATTTGGCTGCCAAAGCCATTCTGATAGCCCAAGCCACAGACTGGTGTTCATATCTGAGCATGGACTCCAGCTTCTTTTCCTCCAGTTTTAGAAACTCAGCCGGATCCCCTGAGACAGGTGTAGCAGACATTAGTGACCCTATAGGGTCTTCTACCAGTGGTAGTTGGAGTAAGTCTGTCAAGTCCTTACCAAGAAGATAAAACTTCCAGTCATTTGAAGATGGTGCTATATGAGCAGCAGGCTTAAGCCATTGTTTTTGTATGCTATCTAGCACCACCATCCGTGCATGTAGGTGGTGTTGTAAACAGTGGGTTTTTGCCCCGTCCTTGAGCAGACCTTCCCTCAGTAGAGGATGGTGGATCTTCCAAATCTGCTGTCACCTTGGCTTTATATAAGAGAGAATGAAAAAGTGCTGGTGGAAAAAGCCCGGCATAGCTGGAATCTCAGGAAGTGGGGACTCATCCTCAGAGAGGGTCTCTTCCACCAGCTCTCTGTCCTCTGCCTCTGAATCCAAGCTTTGATGTGATGATGCTTGGGATTGGGTCTGCCATATCCTGTGAGTTGTGAGGATTTTAGTCACATGGTAAGTGTGTTGTGAACCTGACCTGTGGGGTTGGTTATGCTGCAAAGCAGCTAACCCTTGTGTAATGGCAGACATTAATGACAATTTTAGATCATTTACAACCTCAAATAGCTTGTTCCTGCCCCGTTCGCCAGCAGCAGTTGGCGTGAAAGTTGCTGATGGCAATTGGGGCATAGATGGAGTGGGAGAGATGCCATGATGATCTGGGGATAAAGCCATCAGGGGTGGATCTGCTGTGGGCCTGAAGGGCGAACGATCCCATGCATGTTCTGGGGGAACCGCATTTCTTTGCTCTGCCCTCTTAAATTGTTTTTCTATGGCCCGTTGATGCCTAGAGGCTGCTTTCTCTTCGGCCTTTGAAACCTTTTTCGCCGAGGATTTTTTCTTGGCCTTATGTGAGATTGCCTCTGCTGTATGCCTCAGGAGGCTTTGAGGTTGAGCAGATGATAAAGTATTTTGGGGAACTTCCAGAATTTTGGAAGTTGTGGAAAGAGGCTGGTTGGCCATAGTGAAATTCAAAAATAATGGCCAAATAAGGAAAAAGTAACTTTGATGGGCACTCAGAAAAACAACTGCCAGTAACAGAACAGAATTGGCTTTCTTTTTTTAAATTGTGTAATTTAAGGAAAAGGCCACTAAGTGGTGCTGTATACTATGAAAAAACTTTAAACTGATTTTCTTAAATAATGAGGAAAAATTTACAATAAAATGAACAAAAAACAGTTAATTATACTACTGATCCTTTAAAAAGGTAAGGATAAATGATATTTTTAATGAATTATTAGCTGAGTGGAAGGAGCCTGTGACAATTGAATAATTACTATGGTGCTGATGACTTTCACACTTTTTAACAACTGCAGTGATTTTGTAATGGCAGCTGGCAATTTCAACAAGGACAACGAGCAAGCGAGAGGCAGTCAAATTGGGAAGCAAGCAGGCTTTCGGCAATTTGAAGTTTTCAGCGATTACCGTTGTAAAACTCTCTCATTTTAATGGCTGAGACTTAAAAGCCTCACCAGAGTAATTAATGGAGTGATGAGAAAAGCTCCAAATGAATTCCAGCTGAGGTAATAAAGGAAAAGGCAGTGGAATACGAGAAAATGAAATGGAACTTGCAAATAAATCCTTTGAAACGAAAGGCGGCTGAGGGTAAAACCTCGCCAACAGAAAAAACTTCCACAAAGCACTGCTGAATGATAACCCCTCACCAACAGTTAAAAGGGGCTGTGGTGGCCAAAAATGGCTGCTTTAACTGCTTTCTTCAGTGTGTGGGCGGGGAGAAGAGTAGAAAACTTCCCCCAGCAGCCTGGAAAAGCCGGTGCTTAAAAGCTCGCCCCTGAAAAGGGGGAGAATCACACGGCAATTGTAATAGTCCAATTTAAATGATAGTCAGAACTGTACCTGAGGAGAACTCTTAAGAGAAAAGGGGAAACTGCTGACAATAAACCATAGATTCCAATGATCGGTACTCCAGCGTGCAGTCAGATCAGTGAACTGAGTCGAAAGCACTGGGAATCTTCCAGAGAGGTGAGGCTTTTATACTAAATCGACTCAGTCACATGATCATAGCTGAGGAACAACCCAGTCATTGGAGTCTATGCTTCCCCCACAATGGAGAAAAAAGATGTAAAGCCCATTCCATTTATCATCTTATGAAATGAGTCTGTTCATTAAGATTATTCCATGAAGGTGTAATTAGAATGAACATTTGGGAAAATCCTATGCATGCTTGTAGTATGTTTCATTAAACACTTTGTGATTTATTTTTGGTTAAATATGCATAGGGCCTGCCTATAAAGTACAACCAATTTTACCAAGATTAATTCTTCATTCTGGAAAAGTCCAGAAGCTTGATCCAAACAACTAAGAACCTGTGAAGCATAAGACTATAAGCTTAAGATTGTAACAAAGGAGAGATGAAATTCAGCAGGTTCTAGCAGGTTCGCTAGAACCGGTAGTAAATTTTCTTAGCAGTTCAGAGAACGGTTGTTAGAAGAAATCTCCTTTTCTTTTTTTCCACTTTACAATCCTGTAAGGAAGGCAGGAAAAAAAAACATTCTGGTGTTGTTTCTAGCCTAATCTTTATTGTCCTGCTTACAGAAACTGCCCACCCAGTCACATGACCCTCCCAGCCATAGCCACCAAGCCACACCCACAGAACTGTAGTAAAAAAAATGAATTTCACCACTGTAACAAAGCCCCACTTATGTTTAATTGGAATGGTTTGCGAAGTTTTTACAAAACTTTTAGAAACTGAAGTTAATGGAATTTAAAAGTGCTTAACTTTGACTGAGGAATGCTTTGTTTCATTAAGAAATCCATATGCACCATGGTTTATTTCAGAAAGCTATGCTTTGCTAACACTGCCAGCATATATTATACATTGGTATCCTTACACAGTTTATTATTTCAAAGATATGTAAATTTGTGGATTGAATCACTTTTTCTTCATGCTGTCTGTCATTATGCATTGGAATAACTAAGATTTCTTAGAGTACCATGCTGTAAATTATATGCAAACAGAAAAATATGAATTCTAAGTGGTTGCCATAATCAGATTTCTTTTTCTTTGTGTATTGCTCTACAAAATGTATTAAATTGTTATGTGTGAACTACCATTAAAACTGTTTCAATATCATGGATAGACTATGATATTGTTACTCAGCAGTATGATAATAATAAAAAAATATTAAACTTCAACAATCCCAGTGGGATAGTTTTAAGTATTTGCATCTAATTCTGTGAGTTGGGAAAAATTCTGTGAACCTTTGTCAAAACAGTTGGTGAGACTACAGAGATTCTGAATATGTATATCTATCTAACCCCTGCATTCTCTTTCCTTGCCCTCTTTATTTGTCTGATTCCAGAAATTAACAAGAACAACTAAGTGTTAGTTTATATCCAAATCATTGTCACATTTTTTCACATGGAAAAAGACCAAAAATTGTCCTACTTAGCATACTAATGAAGATAGAAGTAAGGATGACAGAAACAAAAAACAAATTATGCAACAGAAACAGAAACAGAAACAGAAAGCAAATTAGGTACATTTACTTGAACAAAACAAAATATAGGAAAAAAACCCCTCTATAGCTAGTTAATATTTCTGTACATTCTATAGTTAACTGTTGCAAAATATATAATATATTGAGAAAAAAATAGTCTCGAAGATATATATTTAAGTAATAGGTCAATATTTTCCTCCTTGATTCATGTGGGATTTTACATGAAATTTGTCCACAAATATTGAAAATCTACCTTCTCATTTATTATACTCCTTACCTGTAAACTCTATTAGAAATATCAATATATTTCAGCTTCCATAGTTGTTGTTTCCAACACAAACTTAATCATGGATTAGTTGGAAAAAGTATTTTTAGATTTTCTATTGTATTAATTTGCATTCAAGAATATGTCCACAATACCTTAACTGATGCAATCTGCCCAGAGCATTATCACCTTCAGATAATTGACATTTGCACTAAACACCTATCATATTGTGCCTCCAGTAGAATGTGTGAAAAAGTACTCCTAGCTTATACACAACCTTTAACTCTATAAATCCAAGCAGAAAGGGAGTATTCACAATGATTCCCATCATATTTCAAGGTCATACATGCCTCTATTGGATTGGATTAAATATCATGGAACAAGCTATTCTCAGGATGTCACATACATATAATTTCCAAATGAACATAGTAGAATAGATTTAATCTGAAGCAGCAATATTAACTTGCTTCATTTGTCATAAATGTAACATTGTTATACTTAGATCAAATGTTCTCTACCATCTCAACCTATACAGGAGACCCAAATATCTGAATATCTTACATCCACTCAAGAAAGATTATAATAAATAATGCCTTGTGTGTAATACTTACAGATAAGAAAAATATCAAATATGCCCTAGTCTTTCCCATTTAGTACTCTTTCAATACGTCATGTTTAAGTTTGAGAATGTTTAAAGCTGCATTTTCAATTTAGTTGGAAGATGCCAGGTTGAGGACAAAAAGTGTGTATTTAATACCAAGTTTCAGTCTACATTTTAGTATAAACAATTTAACCATAAGGCTTAAGAAATATTAATATCAATTCATAACTCAAATTAAAATTAACACATACATCACATAAATATTCTGGGAATTATATAGAATATAGAATTATATGATTCTACCTAGAAAGGTGATTGTTCAGAAAAAAAATATAATTTCCAAAATATATTTTTTAAAAAGATGCTCTGTTTAAAACAAGATTTGTGTGTGCATGTATGATGCTGTGATTTGTGAGGCACAAACCTAGATTTCTTGCAATTTAAATGCATCATATAATTTGGGAAACAAATTAAATGACTGTATACTGTTCAGTCATTTTCTTTTGAAAGTAACTTGATTATCTGGAAATGAGGTGTCAGAGCAATTTTAAAAATCTAAGATGACCAGAATCCATAAAGAATATATTTCATTTTATCATACTACATTATTTCCACTATCTTTTTTTCCTTAAATATATACTAGAAAAAGCAATAAAAGGCAAATGTTTTTCAGAATGAAGCAAATCATTATATTGTTCTCTAAATTTTCCAATACCTTATATAGGTAGTCCTTGACTTACAATAGTTCATTTAGGTCAAGTTCAGGTTAAAATCTCTGTTATCAAGAGTCTGCGTCTGTGTTTTATAAAAACACTATCTTCACAATTCTTCATGACTCTTCAGGAAAAGATACATTTCAATCTTTTATAGAATCATATACATATTCAGTGATCTGCAGTTAGGCTATGGAACACATGTACAGATTATCAAAACTCCTAAATATCTTAATTGATCAGAACTACAGATTGGTGAGTTTTTAGAATACAGTTGAACCTCCAATATCAGAAAAATAAAATTACTGCTTAGTTTTAGCTAATGTAAATGGGAAAAAATATTAATCTTGTTTCACTTCAATGCTTAATTCACAATTCATTCATTCGTATATATGATTATATGGACAGTAAAACCATCTGTGTTTCTAAATACTGTAAAGATTCCTCAAGGAAAGGATGGAGGGAGGGAAGAAGGATATGATCATAATTCTTACAAGATATCCTTCTAGTAAATTTCTACTAATTGCATTTATAGCATTGACAGAGAAAACAATAGAAGAGACAGATTTGAAAACTAAAAATATTACATCAGTATAATCTTCTTGTTTCCTGATCTTAACATCTAGAGAGTCAATCAAATAAACTTCTGCTTCTTTCTTAATAAGATGTCAGCATTGAGTACATGATAAACACTTACAAATGCCAACCCCATATCCCCATAAGACACAGTGTTATAATGTCATACTGTAATTAGAATTGCTACTGAGTTTGGAGAGGAGTGAACTTTTTTTCCTCAATGGATCTATAATATGTGTCAAGAAGGTCCCTGCTTCAGAAGTTTACTATCATTGAAATAGTGTAGCTAAAAGGACAGGAAAAATTAGACTTGCTTATGCTGAGATCTTCCTCTGTATGGAAGGAGATTAAGAAAACCTCCACTAGGCTAGCAAGAAGCCAAGTCCCTAAATTTTTAAATACATTCATTTCATAGATAGAAACAATTTTGAAGATTAAAAGGATTAATAATAATTACAGTTTAATTGATTCAGATTAGATGTCATCATTTATCAGAGTGCCTGTAACATATTGTCTCATTTTAAATGTCATGCTTCTAAACCTAAAATAAGTACAGCTTCTTAGTATTCTGTCATTTTAACATGTTGTCTTGTTCTAAATTTTATGTCATTACTGCCTGTCTCCCATAGCAGCTGCTTGGCTAGTTTGATTTGGCAGAACTGGCGTGCTCCAGATTTTAGTGATTAAACAATCCCATCTTTTGGGATTGGGATTATAGTTTCTCTACAGCAGCATCTGCCCTCTAAAATGAGGTTCCCCCTGAAATTCAAATGCAAGGCCTTTGGGGTTTTGAAGGACCTATAATGAAGACAGCTGACCTCTTTTCTCTTCTCTTCTCTTCGTCTGAGCTGAAGAGTCAATCCATTGATTGGGAGATTACCCGTCATTCATAGATCCATGTGACTGAGTGGAAGAAT
>JAEANM010015220.1:0-13703 GCA_017656035.1 Myanophis thanlyinensis
TTATTTAATCATTTTAACTGACTTTTAATTGTATTTGTATTTTGTATTCTGTTTTTATCGGCTGTTCACCGCCCCGATTTCGTAGGGAGAGGGGGCGGTATATAAATTTGATTAAATAAATAAATAACAAAATAGCTGTAATAACATGTATCCAGAGACAAAATATCATGTTTTCCCAAAAATAAGACTGGGTCTTTTCTTTTGACCCCTCCCCAAAAGCTCTTGGGCTTATTTTCAGGGCAGTCTTTTTTTTTTAGGTGCAGGAGGTGGCAACTAAGGGTCTGAGCAGCCATGAGGTGACCAGGAAAGGGGAGGGCTGCCTCCTGTGCTGGCAATGCCCACCCCGTTCACTAGGCCTTATTTTGGTATAAGGTGTATATTGGGCTTGCCCCCCCCCCCCAAAATCGGGCTAGGACTTTTTGAATAGGTCATATTTTCGGGGAAACAGGATGTCTCATTTGCTATATGCAAAAACTGGTAAACCTTGTGGTGGGCATTTTATGTATTTGTCAAAATCTCCCTTTAATATCCCCAATAGCTAATCTATGCCTTTTTACTAGCACCAAATTCCAAAGAATCCCTCCCTCCCTCCCTCCCTTTCTTGAATAATGTCTGTTAGGAAAATATCAGCTTGTCATTTAATATTTTAATTACTTTTTAAAAAATAAATCTACAAATCAGGCAGGGAAATGTGGGTCACTGCTGCAGTGTCTGAACATGGAGCTCTTTGAATCCTGTATTTTCAATATTTTATAGGTTCCAGGAATAGAATAAAGAATCTCAGCCATTTTTGCATACAGTTCCAAGCATATTATTTGTTTTTGACTTAGCTTAAGGTGAAAATTCACCACGGGAATGAAACTATGATTTCTGTTGTGTCAAAAAACTACATTCTCCATAGTGCTGAAGAATAGAATCCAAGCATGGAATGTCTTTGTCCAGTAGATCATTAGACTGAGCCAATCAATTTGAATTATGCCTGCTCTGCTGGTAGTCCCAGTTTTTTGGCTCAATCAGAGATCAACGGATTGTGAGTTATTAGAGCTCCTCAGGAGAGTTTTTGCTTGGTTCACATTCTCTTATAATTTTTTTTTAATCATACCTGCCTTGGTTACTGCCGGCTGACAGAAAGTACAGCCTTTGGGCTAGTTCCTTCATGGACGGGGAGAGCCTTGCAATGAGCCCCAAAAAGGCAGCCTCGTCAGGCCCTTTGGGAGTCTTGAAGACACAGCCCACTTCCCAATCGTCACCTATGCCTTTCCAGACAGAAAGTGCATCACATCGGGCCTTCGGCCGAAGGACACACAGCCAGTTTTCTGTCTTTCCAGCTACCAGCGCTTCCCCAGAGGGGGAGAAAGTGCTCCTGCAGGCCATTGGCCAAGCACAGTATTTGTTGCTACTTAGAGACTGCCTGGCGAGCTTTTAGTCTGTTCCGCCCTGAATTGGCTCCCCAGCAACAAAGAACAAGTGATGTGGGCCTTCGGACTCTAGGGAGCGCGGAGCCAGTAACATAAGGACATGGCAGCCAACACCTCCCCAGATGGAGAGAGCTGGAATCTAGGCCATGCGGCCTCTATGACTGATCAGGGGCGTGGTGAGTTATTGTAGTTGGCAGGTGCGTGGTTTCTCTTTTTTGCTTTACTGTACAGAGAGAAGGCTGCAGTCAGTAATGGACAGGGAGACATTTAGTCCACCTCCTCAATTGCTGTCAAATACAGCAAACCCCCCCCCCCCACAGACAACTCTTCCTGTCACCAGAGGAGAGCACACTGGCTGAGGTTGAAAGACAAGATCACACCCACGTCGGGCACCGGGCTATAGAGGCCACATTTACTCCAACTGCAGCAGGCCTCAGGGGTAATGAAGGTCAGCAGGAAATCTCTGATCTTCAGTCAATGATAGCTCAGGCCTTGCAGCAAAGTCTGCAATCAGCAACCCTACCGTCAAGCCCTGGGCCAGGCCCAGATGACTCCTTGGTGCCTTCAGAAGGTGTCTTCCCAAGGCCTGGCCCTTGCTCTTATGCTTCAGACGATAAGGACATTAGACTAGATCCTCCAGCCCTTTTTGGATTATTTCCCCCAGACATTGTCAAATCCTTATTATCTAAGGCTAAGTCTACCACAGAATTGGGGAGTCTCTTCCATCTCAACTCTCTGAGACATGAAGAAAGAACAACACTCTCTTCTCCTCACCTGTCATGGAGAACGATGATATTCTCACCCCTCAATTAATGCTGGATGTTATCAGAAAATAATGACTGTGACCAGGGGCTCAGGTCACACCCAATTCCACCGATAAAAGGTACTATCAGTGGGGAAAGGACTTCTCAGAGCTTTTACAGCTTCAAACTAGTAGAGGACCCTATTGTCACCCTGGCCTTGCCATCCCTGTTATCTGGTGATGTAGCAGAAAGCCTTAAGCTAGAGGATAAACGAGTGGAATTGGTTCTCCGCACAGCCTATCAAACCACCTCCTGGGTGGTCAGAGCAGCCTCAGTGGCCACCTTTTTTAAGAGGGCTACTCTGCTTTGGCTCCAGCAGATGCAGGACAGACTGCCTTCGGGCGACATCAGACTACAACAAGACCTTAACAAGGTATTGGCTGCCACTCAATTCTCGGCAGATGTCACTTTGGACACTGCAAGATTTACCTTCAGAACCATGGCATCTTTAGTTATGTTCCACCACTGCCTCTGGCTTCACCACTGGCAAGCCGATATGAAGACTAAATGGAGAGTCGCCTCTGGAGCTTTCCAGGATGGCAGGTTGTTCGAGAAGACAATAGATCCACTTCTCGTGGAAAACAAGGTGCTCCCCCCACAGCGCAATAGATTTGACTGGCACTCCTTACCCACAGAAACCAGTGCCTAGGAATGATCCCAGTCCTGAACCTACTCAGAGGCCGTACTTCTGGCGCCAGAAGCCGAAGTACAGGATCAATATCATGACAGATACCGGCCTCAGTCCCAGACCAAACAGTCCTTTAGAGGAGCGGGAGGTCACCCCTTCCGTAGATCCAGATGAACCCCACTTAGGGGCTCCCATTGGAGATAGGCTATTCTCAGACCAGTGGGACACAACAACCGACAGGTGGGTCATGGGTACTCTCAGACAGGGATTGGCTCTGGAGTTCATCTTCATTCCCCCAAGGCATTTTGTGACTTGTTCTGTCTCACTCAACCCGGCTAAACAAAAACTTATGGAACAAGCTATCCTACATTTAATGGATATTCGGGCCATTGAATCTGTTCCACAATAAATGAGAGGTTTTTTTTAATTCCATCCTGTTCATAGTCCCCCGTTCAACGCTTCAGGGAGACGGCAAGCTATTCTAGACCTCAAGAGATTAAATGTGCATATTAAATACCATCGCTTCAAAATGCATTCTCTTCACTCCATTTTGGAGAGCATCAGGAAGGGCAACTTCCTGGAGTCTGTTGACCTGTTTGATATACTTAGTCACATAGCGCATAGGCGCTATCTCAGGTTTTGTTATGCGTGCAGACACTTTCAATATAGAGTCTTGCCCTTTGGCCTTTCCGGCCCCCAGAACGTTCTCTAAGATGTTAGCAGCATTAAACGCTCACCTAAGGTTCTTACCTGTACGTATTCAGTGCTACCTGGATGTTATCCTCATCCAGTCCTCCTCATACCATCAGGTGATCAGGGACATTCGGGTAACAGTGAATACCCTACAGGCACACAGATTTTCGATTAATAGGCAGAAGAGTCATCTTATCCAGGGACCCGCCTTCAACACCTGGGTGCGGTCTTAGACACCGTTTCTTGCCAGGTATTCCTGTCTCAGGAGTGACAACACAACGTTTAGGCATTGATAACACAATTAAGACAGTCCCTTACAGTCCCAGTAGCACGGCTATCGCAATTACTAGGCACTATGATCTTGCATTGGCATTGTGCCATGGGCGAGATTATACTCAAGGCCCATATAATGGTTTCTACTACAATTTCAGAGAGCGGGCTGTAGCAACACATGCACCAAAGTCTGGGTGTCATTAGAGGTCCTTCAGTCTGTGACCTGGTGGAATTCTCAGGCAATTCAGAAGGGCTGCCCATTTAAGAAGCCAGACCACATCATGATCACTATGGACATGAATCTCTTCATGTGGGGTGAACACCTAAACATGCTCATGACCAAGGGCCAGTGGTCCTCAAAAGATCTTTTGACCTTTTTGGCTAGAGCTGGGGGCCATCCATCTAACACTCTGGCATTTTAAACACAAGATTCAAGGTCTCAGTGTCCTGATTGTGAGTGATAACGTGGCCGCCAAGGCTCATATTAACCAGCAAGGGGGCACTCACTCATGGTCCCTTATGAGGCACAAGACCTATGTCTTTGGGCAGAGAAGCACCTATCTTCCCTCAAGGCTCAACACATTTGGCAAATGTGGCATATATTTAAGCTGACTGATTGAGTCGGACCACAGTGGACCACTCAGTGAGGCAGCTGCAGCCAGATCTCTTCAGAGAGATAACTGAGATTAGATGTTAGATCTTTAGTCACCATTTTACTTTATCCCCTGTTGGTTTTGTGTTGTCTTTGTTCCTTCCGATTGTTGGCATAAAAAATTGAGAAATCAAACCAGGAATTAATAAAAAATTACTTCATTCATTTGTAGAACTGTTTCTGGATTATTCTTATCTTGTTAAATGTGTCCATATGCTTTGAAACATTACCAGAATTACAATTAGAATTGTGCAAAATAGTTTGTGGTTGAATAACTATAATCCTTTTCTGACTTCACAGGAAGTACTTCAGAACTGTAACTGGGTGTATATGTGGCATGATAATTTCATGCAATGTTTTACAGACAAGTAAATAACAAATTTACTGGGATAATATTGATTATGCAAAGGAGGATAGAAAGCACACCTGCTTTGCATACTAGTCTGATAGAAATTACAATGCAGCAGTTCTGCATTCCCCACTATCCTATCAGAGCTGAAAAACTTCTTGGATGAGAAACAAAATGTCCTCAAAGAAAAAAAGTTCAGTTGCCTCCAGATAAAGCACCTTTAGGACAACCTGACCTGGATGACTGAGAATCTCTTCAGACTTTTAGCTATACAATTTGGGATGAATACCCTTTGAATGGTGTGGAAGTAGGAATGGATTTCCAGAGAAAAAAATGCATAGGAACCACAAGCACTACTCAGGTGACCCCGAAGACACAGATAAACCTCCAAATGCTTCTACGACCCTCTAAAACAGTATTTCTCAACCTTGGCGACTTTAAGATGTTTGGACTTCAACTCCCAGAATTCCCCAGCCAGCAAAGCTCCCAATTCTGGGAGTTGAAGCCCAAACATCTTAAAGTCGCCAAGGTTGAGAAACACTGCTCTAAAAGGATGCAAATGAGCAGCTGTCTGCAAGGAATATAAATATTTCCATCCCCCACTATCTTGTCAGAGCTGAAGAAGCTTCTTGGATGAGAAGCGAAATATCCTCAAAGACAAAACAAGAAGTCCAATTGCCTCCAGAAAAACACCTTCATCTGTCTTGGATAAGAAGCTAAACATCTTCAAAGAAAAACCAGGAAGTTAAATTGTCTTTGGGACAACCAGGACCTATAGATGATTATATTTTCTGATAAAATGTTTATTATCAGAAATGCCAATATGATTATATCTAGCTGTAAAATAGACATACTATATATGCAATGTAAGAACTTCTATATTCTGTAAAGTACTTTCTTCCCTGAGTATAATGAATTAAAGAAGCATAATTGTTTTTGAGTCTTGTAATATAGAATCGTTGCTATGTTAACCATACCAGACAGAAGATATTTTTTAAAATACATAAGTTGTATAATACAAAGTTTACATTTTACTTAGCCTGATCTTTACAAAAGAAAGGTTCTTTCAATGTTTTTTTTCCCGTTGCTGACAGTAAAGGAAATGCTCAAAACTAAATTTTAATAGTACATATTAAAATAGTTCTGTAATATATGACACTTTGAAAATTTAAGCTGCAGAACAGAATTGTTTTTATTCTAGCAGCGATAGTAATTCTTAGGACTTCACAAATTATTTGAAAGACTTATACACCCACTGATAGGTATTTATTTGTGCACACATGGGTATAGAGAGCGCCAAAAATCCCTCAGTTTCAGATTTAAAAGAATTTTTTTTAAAAAAATTACAGCTCAGAAATATACTCCCCACCCGCTATCTTGAGGGTTATCTTCAAGACCTTAGCATCTGAGAATGTGCTTATAAAATACTTCATAGAATGTATAGTATGTCACAGAAGTGAGTACACCCCCTTACATTTTGTAAATATTTAAGTATCTCTTTTCATGTGACAGCACTGAAGAAATGACACTTGGCTACAATGTAAAGTAGTGAGTATACATCTTGTATAACAGTGTAAATGTCTGTCCCCTCAAAATAATGCAACACACAGCTATTAATGTCTAAACTGCTGGCAAAAACAGTGAATATACCTCTAAGTGATAATATCAAAATGGGGCCCAAGTAGCCGTTTTCTCTCCCTGGTGTCATGTGACTCATTAGTGGTACAAGAGCTCAGGTGTGAAGGGAGAGATGGTGTATTATGGTGTTATCACTCTCACTCTCTCCTGATCACTGGAAGTTCAACATAGCACCTCATGGCAATGAACTCTCTGAGGATCTGAAAAAATTAATTGTTGCTCTACATAAAGATGGCCTAGGTTGTAAGAAGATTGCCAAGACCCTGAAACTGAGCTGCAACAGAGTGGTCAAAACCATACAGTGGTTTAACAGGACAAGTTCCACTCAGAACAGGTCTTGCCATGGTCGACCAAAGAAGTTGAGTGCCCGTCCTCAGCTTTATATCCAGAAGTTGGCTTTGGGAAATAGACATATGGATGCTGCCAGCATTGCTGTAGAGGTTGAAGGAGTGAGGGTCAGCCTGTCAGTGCTCAGACCATACACTGCACGCTCCATCAAATTGGTCTGCCGGACTGTTGTCTCAGAAGGAATCCTCTTCTAAAGATGATGCACAAGAAAGTGAACAACTTTCTTTTCAAATACTCCTATTATTTTTGGCTGATCATTTGACTGCTGATTTAAAAAAGTTATGTATTTCTGGCCAGTTTGAATTGCATGTTATTGTAATGAAAAATAGAACATTGTTATGCTTCCATATATACATCTTGGCATCTTGACATTATTCCATCATACATTATGGTCCATCAACAAAGATTGAAGAGAGGATGATGCACCTTCTGATGTTTCTAAAATCATTATCATTCAATGCATCAGTCAGGCCTCTGTATGTTGTTGATCTCAAGGTTGCTTGATTCACTCACATGTAACTCAGCCTCACCTCCATTCGTAGCAGCTATGTCAACCACATAGTGTTGAAATATACATCCTCTTCTTAGAAGGTTATTAAACTCATGAGTTCATTATTCAATATGCATAGTGACACATTGCCGTTAATGCCTTGTTTGTCAGCCATCATCTCCAAGAGGAAAAAAATGTATATGCAAAGCTGTGTCAGTTGAGGGGAACACAGTATATGAATTACATTGTCACAATCATTTCTCCAATATCTTAACAATCTTACATCAATTTTCATTTTTGTGGAATATACCCATTCTCAATTCTATGCTATCTTGGATCCGTGAAGCAAATTTAAATACATTTGGCTTGCTTGTTGGGGTCTGACATTAAATATCCAATGTAATGATGAATCTTCCCTTAAATAATCATAGAAAGTTTCCATGCATTCTTCATTGGAAATATTTTTTTGGCACCAAAGTAATACAATTTGGCTGCATTGTCTGATGTTTTTTTCTGAACTGGTCTTCAATAGGTTCATCAATGCGATGTAAATTGAGAAATTTGTTAGGCAGAGGTTGTATATAGCAAAAATTGGCAATTTCTCTGGGGAATAAAATACACAAGACAGGGCAGATTTTGGCCATGGAACCATTATCAAAGGAGAAATATGTTGATACAAGATGTGCATTTTGCTTCACCCTTTCTCTGTTGAGGGCTTGTAATTGAAGTAGGGTATTATCATGTTGAGGAATTCTCACAGTACTTCTTATTTGCCACATATTCTCAAATTGATCTTTCCTCTTCTATCTTTTCTTGCCATTCTGTACCCTATAACTTTCCTTGCGCTGCTGGAGATATACAGCCCTTTTATCCTCTTGTTTCTGCCTCTTTCCTCCTCCTTGCCACTTCCTTTTCCAGTACTATGGTGCAATACCTGCCCTCAGGCACAGAAAGTGGCTCCTAAAATGATATTCTTCAGGAGTCTTAAATATAATTGATTTGGTCCTTGAACTTAAAGTTGTTTGTGGCAGCCAGATATTCCTAGCCATCTTTTTACGTACTTTGAGTTGTCATTCTTTCCTTTTGTTATTTATTCTACTTTGGTCTATTTGAACACATGACCCTTTTGAAGAAAAGACTAAAAAAAGCTTTGATTTCTCCTTGTCATCTATAATTATCTTACTAACCTTCCCAAATAGTGGATCCATCAGTTCCTTTGACTGTTGAAGTAATTAAAACATATACACAATTTGTGTTTTAGCCTTTTCGTCTTTCTGATTGTTTTCCCTTCCTTAGCTATTTGCTG
Source organism: Myanophis thanlyinensis (assembly GCA_017656035.1). NCBI lineage: Eukaryota > Metazoa > Chordata > Lepidosauria > Squamata > Homalopsidae > Myanophis > Myanophis thanlyinensis. Next base: position 8,599 of record JAEANM010015220.1, read on the forward strand.
GTAAGCCTATCTTCCATTTCCTCTAAATGTCTCTTTAACTCAGTCAGAACTTTCTATACATCCAGCTATTTTATCAGCTGCCCCACTGCACTCTCTCACAGCAGCAGGAAAAGAAGACAGCAAAGAACAAGAAGAGCCCTCTGGACACAGAATCCATGGAGTGTAGATTGGTGGGGGCAGTGTGACTAGGTCTTCCCTCTGTGGTGCTGGGCTTGTGGAAGTTGGGTCTTGCATACCATGCTGCTCTCCAGAGATAGCTGCACCTTTGCATTAGGCTGGTATAGCTGCTTAAGTGTCCTTCCAGTACCAGCCACCCAAGCCCCTAATTTCCCATTGACAAGCCCATAGGAAGTCATGATGAAATCCTTGCTTAACAATGGCAGTGGGTACTGCTGGAATTGTGGTGGATAAGCAATGTATTCATGTGACATTGCACTGTGTAACCACATCGTGTAGTGACAGAAATTCTAGTCCCAATTACTGTTGTTAACCAAAAACTACCTGTAATGTTTGCTAATGTTTACTTTAGATTGTCAGAAATAAACTTGGGATATTCTGTGTGGTATTTATGGAAATATTTTGTAAACTGTCATTGTTTTGGAGGGCTAAGGTAAACTTTATTGACCTTGTTTGTGATAAACTGTAGAAGCTAGCGCTCATATATTTGATTTGTAATACTGTATTTGTCATGCTCTTCTCGGAGCCTGAATCTGCGGAGGAGGATGAGCCAGAGCTGGGTTGCTGATGGAGATTGAGGGGCGGTCTCGTTGGCTTTGGAGGAACTTGGGGAAGAGTAGGACGAGGCAGGGCCAGTTCCTCGGGCTTAGGAAGGCTTGCCAATAGGGAGGAATGGGGGCAGGACGATTGAGAGGGGGCAGGCAGTGGAGATGAGGAGTGACAGAGCTCAGGCGATGAGCAAGGACCATCCCTTCCTGATCCTTTAGCACAGAGAATAGAGAGGAAGCAGGAACCATGCAGGATGACCGATGACTTGGGAGGAGAGCTCCACACCCCTCTTCATAAGACACATCTGGAGACTGAGATTTAAAGAGATGCTGTAGGGGATGAATATTGGTACAAACGTTGAATTCATGGAGTTTTGTGTGCCGTTGCCAAAGTCTGGAGTTTGCTGGACTTCTCGCCTTGTTCTTTGTGTCGTGGACTCATTGTCTTATTCCTTGCTTCATGGACTCATTCTCTTACAGTATTCCTTTGTTTTAGTGGACTCATTGCACTGTTCCTTTATCTTGCTGGACTACTTGCTTTGAAGCTGTTGTACTAACAGCATTTTGCTGGACTACTTGCAGCCAGAGGCTGCTATATGAATGTATGTGAGACCTTTACTCTGTGACTTTCTTTAAACGTGGGAGCGTTTGGGGGAAAGTTGGAGCAATAAAGGGGAGTTTGAACTATCAGCTGGCCATGTTGCCTCCTTGCCTTGTCCCAGGTCATCACAGTATTAAAGTAGGGATATGAAGGTTTAGGTAGAAAATAATCTATATTGCTGATTAATGTGATAAAGGAAAGTGTTGCATAGGCCATTAAGCAAATGTAATTTTTGGAGCTCAAACCCAAATAAAGGATAATTTTTCCAGTTTAATATATAGTTAAGAAAAGTCATAGAATTTTTAATGTTTCTGAAAAATCTAAAATGTTTATTTCTAACTCACTTTTCTGCCTGTCATTTTAACTATAGATTGCTTTTCTCATGACTGACAGTAATTGCTTAGATCTGGCACTCCAATCCTGATTCTTTTTGCTTTCAACGTTATACAGATAGTCCTCGACTTAACAACAGTTCAGTTAGTGACCACCCAAAGTTACAACAGCACTGACAAAAGTGACTTATGACCTTTTTCACACTTACAATAGTTGCAGCATCCCTGTGGTTATGTGATCAAATTCACATGTTTGGCAATTGACTTGTGACAGTTGCAGTGCCCCGGAGTCATGTGATCATCTTTTGCAACCTTCTGACAAGCAAATTCAATGGGAAAGCTAAATTCACTTCACAACTTTGTTACTAATTTCACAATGTTGGTGATTAACTTAACAAGTGTGACAAGAAAGGTTGTATATGGGATAAAACTAACAAATATCTTGCTTAACAACAGAAATTTGGGGCTCAATTGTAAACCATGGTGGCGCAATGGTTAGAATTCAGCACTACAGGCTGCTGACTGCCAGCAATTTGGCAGTTCAATTCTCACTGGCTCAAGGTTGACTCGGCCTTCCTTCCTTCCAGATTGTTGGGCACAATATGCTGAGTCTGTAAACCACTTGGAGAGGGCTATAAAGTACTATGAAGCAGTATATCAGTCTAAGTGCTATTGTTAGTCGAGGACTACCTGTAGTCCTGTAACTATCCTATGAAATTATAGAAATACAGGAAAAAAATTACTGTCTCAAAAGGAAGTGCAAAGTAACCAATAAGAAAACAAAATAAGGAAGTAATTTTACCCTTTCCATTCTCCCCTGTTCATTAACTGCAATAATTTAAAATTAGGAAATTATTAAAGTTATAGTTAAAAAGTATTATTCTATATTTACTTATTTGAATGGATATCATTCTTAAGTTGACATGGTTTTCCTACATGATTTTTGAAATCTTATGAAATATTGCATTTTGAAGTAACTTCAACCATGTTATTATTTAAAGTGGAGTGAGACGCATAGAAAACATGACTCTCCAGATATGCTTTATAGCTTTGAGAAGCTTAAACTATTATAATCGGTCATGAGGTATTTTGGCCATTGCAATTCAGTGTCAATTGGAAGGTCATTGAATCTGGTTTCTAATTCAGAGCAAATGTCTTGGAAATACATACCCAGGTTGCTGTATAACTTTGATGTTAACTTTCATTTAATGGAAATTATTGCATCAGAATTTCTAACTTCCTTCAACAGGCAGCTCAGTTCCAGTTGTTGCTGTGCCAATAATTATGTAATGCTTCTTCCTCAAACCTTGTGGTTTTATCTCTCTGAGAGTATCATGTGTACATATTGAAGCATTCTGTTGTTCCTAATGGCCTCAAGACAATGCTTTTAAAAGATTAAATCTGTCTTGGGTAGATTCTAGCTGATATTCTAACAATATTTGCTAAAGTAAAAATCCTAGCAAATTCCCTTTCTAATTCATAAATAAATAGAAATAAAATCTATTTATTTTACAACTTAGTTCTGAACTGTCTTTTCATCCCAGAACAAAAAAGAAAATTAAAATTTAGAAATATTCGTATAACTTTTCTTGTGTTTGGATTCCTTTTTGAAATTTAATTTTATTTGAAATATTTCTTTAGCCCTGGAGTAAGATCTGATGTAAGCAGTTCACCATCTACCTCTTCAGCAACTACGGGACCACCTCCCAAACTTTGCCTTGTTTGCTCAGATGAGGCTTCTGGGTGTCATTATGGTGTCCTGACATGTGGCAGCTGCAAAGTATTCTTCAAAAGAGCTGTGGAAGGTAATAAGCAATATGATTATTACAATCTGACTCATTAGGATTTTACTTTATTGTATAAATAATTAATGTTTTCTTCCAAATCCATAATCTCGGTACAACTATTTTTTCTTGAGGAATTACTAGCTTATTATAAAAGTAAGGATTCTAGTTCAAACAAAAAGTAGCAAGAAAAATCATGCAGGAAAACTGCACTACTGGAGAATGCAGCTTTTTTCCTGCGTCTACTTTGCAACCCATCTACAGTCTTCTACTCATGTTTGTGCATGCAGAGAAGGCAACTCTGTGGAATAGTGATGAAGCAAGGTGGAGCAATATTCAAAAGATTTAGAGAAGGTTTGACTGCTGTTTTGGACCTCCAAATTATAAATCTATTATACTGCTTTGTTTGCGGTATGAAGTCCAGAAATCTTCAGAGTGCTAATGTTTAGGAACCTCTTTTGCTCTTGAAGAAGAAGTTGAACAGGCTTATGTCCTCTAATCCAGCTCTAAACTGAATGAGGAAAGAATGGTTTGTTTTTACATTATAGAATCTCCAATATCCCTTCTCTGTCAGTTTTCCCTAATCTCCTTGACCAGCTTTCACTGTGATGTTCAGAGATAATACCTTACCCCCCCCCCCTTTATTTTTAAGTAATCATTATTGCTCTCTAAGTTTGTGTGACAGTGGATGGAAATTAATCAAGGAAAGAACCAACCTAGAACTAAGAAGAAATTTCCTGACAGGGAAAACAATTAATTGTTTTAAATTTGCTTCTAGAAGTTGTGGGTGCTCCAAAAGTGGAGGTTTTTAAGACAAGATTGGCAACCATTTGTCTGAAATGGTATAGGGCAGGGGGTCTCAAACTGGTGACCAATGGGCCAGATATGTCACACACAGACTATGCCTACGCCATCTCCATGAATGAGAAAAATGTCATGAAACGGCACATGATGGCATGAATTTGACACCCATGGTGTAGGGCAGTGGTGGCGAATCTATGGAACTCGTGTCAGAAACAGAACACCAAACTGACCCTTGAACTTTCTGGCATGCCAAACCATCCTGCGTGCAATGTGCAGCCCCGCTGGCTCTGCACCCGTTCTCGTGCGCAGCCCCCTCTGCAGCCAGTTCTTGTGCTCTGTCACGCGCTAGCTGGGGGCTTTTGTTGCACGGGAGCGCCGAAATCCAGAAGCACAGCATCCCAGAGCACATGCATGCTCTGAGAGCCGAATGTCTGGTTTTCAATATGCGCATGCATACCAGCCAGCTGTTCGTTGCGTGCAGATGTATGCCACGCTGGGACACTGCACTTCCGGGTTTCAGTGCTCCCACGCACCAAAAGCCAGCAGGCTAGCGCACAACGGAACGCAAGAACTGGCTGCAGGGCTACGCGTGAGAAAACAGGATGCGGAGCCAGTGGGGCTGCGCATGGCTCACGGGACGTTTTGGCGTGCCCTTCTGGTACGAAGGATGGCACTTGATGAAGCAAAAGGTTTGCCACCACTGGTACAGGATTTCCTGCTTGAGCAAGGGGTTGGACTATAAGTCCACGGTTCTTCCCAACTCTGTTATTCTGACCCTGATAAATTTTCAATTTCAAATTTTATTTGTCACATGCACAATCATACATGGTACAATATGCAGTGAAATGCTTACGCAGCC
>JAEANM010015221.1:0-13703 GCA_017656035.1 Myanophis thanlyinensis
TTCCAATTAAAATTAATATCATAAAATTTAAATTTAAAACCCCCCACATGTCAGGCCAGGCTGGCTTGTTGGAATAAATGAGTTTTTAGGGTACGTCGGAAGGCCTGGAGATCTGCAATGGTGCGGCTCTCTGCGGGGAGTTCATTCCACAGGGAGGGCGCCGCCACAGAGAAGGCTCGTACCCTCGGGGCTGTCAGACGGCAACATCCCGACGATGGAACCCCGAGGAGGCCTGCCCTATGGGAACGCACCGGTCGGTTGGAGGCTGCCGGCGGCAACAGGCGGTCCCATAAGTACCCAAGCTTACAATCTACCTCAACTGTTTTTAGATGCCTGTTGAAGTATGTGCTTAGACAATCCAGGGATAAGGAGCAAAAAACAATTTAGAACTATAGAATAACTTTATTGTCACTTTGAATGTACACTAATCGGCATACATTAAAAATGAAATTTCGTTGCACACAGTGCAAAGCTCAAAGCTTCAGCACCTCCAATATATACTAAACATGACTAAATAAATAAATGCATATACCCACATATATGACACAGAGAAACAACACAGTCTAGTCTGGAGGTATACATGTACATAGTGAGAGAAACAAATTTTGCAAAATTTACCAGACGGATGACATAGGGAACAAAGTTGTTACAGAATCTGGTAGTCTTGCTAGAAATACTTTGAAACCTCCTCCCAGAGGGGGAGCATCAGAAACAGATCATGAATTGGGTGTGTGGGGTCTCTAACAATGCTTTGAGCACTAAGCACACAGTGCTTATAAGCAATACCCTGAATGACAGGAAGCGAACTTCTTATAATCATCTCAGCTGTCCTTACTACTCTCTGTATGGACTTTTTTTCTGAATTGCTGCTCAATTGCTACAACAAGGTGCTACATTGCTACAAATTGCTACAACAAGGCAAACACTTGACAATACCATTATATAAAAAGAGCAAATCAGAAATTTAATGACTGGAGCCATTGTTAGCCAACATTAGGACATTCATAAGTTGGGGCTTAAATGGCGGAGTTAGTACAAGATATTCTTATTGCTATATATCTCATTTTAGGTAATCCTCAACTTATGACCAAAATTGAGGCCAACATTTCTGTTGCTAAGTGAGACATTTGTTAAGTGAGTTTTGCTGCAGTTGCTAAGTTAGTAGCACGGTTGTTAAGTGAATCTGGCTTCCCCATTGACTTTACTTGTCAGAAAGTCAGAAAAGGTGATCATACGGCCCCAGGACATTGCAACAATCATAAATATGAGCCAGATGCCAAACATCTGAATTTTGATCAGGTGACCATGGAAGTACTGCAAAGGTTGTAATTGTGAAAAACAGTACTAACAGTCTCAATGCCATTGTATTTTTGGTCACTAAATGAACAGTTGTAAGTCAAAAATGATCTGCATAACAATCCCACCATAATAAAAATTATGGAACAATAATGACAATGAAATAAAGTTGTAATTCTTTAGTTCCCGAAAGCCTAGGACCCCACTAATTATTTTTATTTAATTTATTTGTTTGTCAAACATGTACAAGATAGCAGGTATAAGTATAAACATAAACATAAACAAAGGAAGTAAGCACAGGTAAATGGGGATGGTAAGACAGGGACGGTAGGCACGCTGATGCGCTTATGCACATCCCCTTTACGGACCTTTTAGGAATGTCCATGGTAGACAGTTTGAGGTAGAAGCTGTGAGGGTTTGAGGCTGCAACAATGGAGCCGGGTAGAGCATTCCAGGCATTGACCACTCTGTTGCTGATGTCGTATTTTCTGCAATTGAGTTTGGAGCGGTTTACTTTGAGTTTGTATCAATTGTTTGCCCGTGTATTATTGTGGTTGAAGCTGAAGTAGTCATTGATAGGTAAGACATTGTAACCGACAATTTTGTGTGCTAGGCTTAGATCGGACTACAGATGGTGCAGTTATAGATTGTCTAAGCCCAGAATTTCAAGTCTAGTGGCATAAGGGATTCTATTGTGAGTAGGGAGTAGAGTACTCTTCTCGTGAAATACCTCTGGACCCGCTCAGTCGTGTTAATGTCCGATATACAGTGTGGATTCCAGGCGGATGAGCTGTATTCAAGAATTGGTCTGGCAAATGAACGCCCTTGTTAGCAATATTCTGTGGTCTTTGCCTCTTTCTCTGTCTCTGTTGAAGCTTGTTTGTCTCCTTGACCATGTACATAGCAGAGGGGTTTAGGAACAAAAATAAATTGGCAGGACCAAATGGCAGTTTGTCTTATAAGCACGGTATAGTGAACTGAACAACACAGAATGATAAATCATAAACATTGTTTAGAAGTGCAGTACTTGAATTCACCCATCAGTCCGTTACCCCCAACTTACAATTAAAAGGAAATGTGAGCCAGGACTTTCTGCTAGAATGATTAGTCCAGCCAAACTACCACAGCAGGACTTTCTGATAAGCTGACTTGAGATACAAAATGCTCTGTTTGTTTTTTCTCCTGGCCTGGAAATGTTGCTTTCTCAGTGTGTTTGTGTAACTCAACCTCTGCCAATCTGGTGGCTTCCACAAGTATAATTTCCATCAACTACAGACAGCACTGCCATTGGTTGCAGAAAGAGGGTGTGTGTAGGCTAAGGCCAGTACATATTCAAACAATAAAGGAATAAGCTACAAGCCACGTAATTTTATCTTCAATTTCCCTTATGTTAGATGGCAATGATTTTTTTTTTTTAATCTGCAGTTGTAAGGACAATATTTGCAACTTTACTCATAGACTCCCCTCTGGGCCTTTCAATTAATTACTTCTTGAGTGACTTCTGGCTGGATTATTTTAATTTTGAATTAATTTCTATTTTGAATATCAAGACTCCCAACAATGCCAGCAGGCAGAGTTCAGAAGTGTACGGATGTCAAAAATTATCTATGTAGACCAGAAAGAGAATAATTATGCAAAATCCAACCTCACCAAGACTTATCAGCTCTCTACCCTGAGCAGCTGATGGCTCTTTGAGTCTGTTGAAGATACTGCAATCTTCCTGTTCTCCCCTGCTTTGGCCATAATCTTTGCTCTCCATCCTGTGCTGCATTCACACAGACAAACCCTGCTCTCTCCAAAGAAGGAAATACGCTGATCAGAAAACTGCAGGGGCCACTCTTTCAAGGTTGGGAGCAGACAAAGTAGCATTACAAGAATCTTTCTCTTTCATACTGGTTCAAAGTGTGGAAATGCAATTTTCAGAACTCAAGGAGATCCAAGAGGTGAAAAGGTTGAAACAACATTTGAAAAACTTCTAAAACCAACAATAAAAAGGGGAGAGGGGGCAGGGGGCAGGGGGGGGGAGAGAGAGAGAGATTTGAAAGGATTCCTGTGGTTGCTAACTTGTGATTTATATCATGAATACCAATTTCTGTCTTCATGAGTGTCTACGTATTCTTCTTGCATGCAAGACTGTTCTGTCCTCCCCTCTCTATTGCATATAGATGAATCTAAGTGTTGTATCTTGTGACTATGATGAATATACTTTTCTGATGATAATGATCATGATTTATCACTGATAACTTTTATGTACATGGAAAGCTTCTGTACCAAAGACAAACTCCTTGTGTGTCCAATCACACTTGGCCAATAAAGGATTCTATTCTATCGTTACTTGTCTTGAGATGCAGGACTTGGAATCCAGATTTTACTACGAGTTGTTTCCCCTTTTATTAAAGTGTTCTTCTCCCTTTTTTTTAATTATCGCAACCTTTCATTTATTCTATTGTACATTTATTCTAAATTTAGTTAGCATCTAAAAATGCCAACGATTTGAAGTTGAAAACTTGTCATTACTGAATAAACAACACAACAAGCTTTTATTTTCATTTACTGTAATCACACATGCTCAATAGTCACCCTTCATTTAAGTAGATTGTATGCAAGAAAGAAATTCCTTCTGCTAAGGAATTTGGGATGATTAAAAAGAAACAAAATTATGAGCTGTTTAATTCCATACCATATTGTAGCCAGCTGTGAACTGGGTTCTAATTTATTTTTGATTGTGACTCCTTAACCAATGACTTTTGACTAATGACCAATAATGAGACATTAGCAAAATCTAGGGAGAGTTGTATTTTACAATATTGGGGTGGGGTGGGGAAATACGTGCCTTCGCATTAGTATACAGTAGACTTCTGGCATCGACCTAAAAATTAATCCCTGCAGTTTTCTTAACAAGATTTTTGAGAGGTGGTTGGTGGTTAGTCCTTGTCATCTTCGTAGGGCTAAGAGGACTAACATTTAATAAATCAATCAATAGAGAGGAACTGATTCAAGATCACCCACCTGGCTTTGTACTTAAGATAGAAGGGAATGTATAACAGTGTGAACATATACTTCAATAACTGAAATAATATTTCCTTAGTCGATCCTTAAACCAAAAGACATAACAATTAAATGCCTTGGGATCTGCACCAGCCATTTAAGAATTTTTGGTATCATTCAAGGGGAAAAAAGGGAAATTAGCCAAAGCCACTATATTTCACCATGTAATGCTTTGCCTTGCCAGCATGTTTGTGCTTTTACAGCATTATTCTGATAGTCACTTTTTATTTCCTGTAAAATTCATTAAGTTCCAATTTTCAACTTGCTTGTTCTTGGCTGTCTATTACATAGTCAGTGCATGTTTTTCTTCCTTAACATTTTATTTGACTTGAAATAAACCTTTGCTTCCATTTCTACGTGGCAAATATAATCTATTAATATCACCACAGGGATATAATGAATGAATAGCCTTCATTTTTCTTTTCTTTTTTTTTCAGTCCAAACTGTCCAGTTCAGCTTAAGTTCAGTATTAATAATTGTATCATATCACAGGTATCACCCAGATAGTGATGGTATTTCACCTATTTAATTTTTTCTTTAGCAATTATCTCACTCTTTGAATGTATTCTTTGATACTTAATGCTATCCAACTGCATATTATAAAGTAATACTATAACGATCAACACCTTTCAGCATATTCTTTCTTTTTTTGGGGGGGATGATATACTGGTATTATTGTTCTTTTGGCAATAAAAATGCAACTATCTTAGCATCCATTTCTATCTTGAAAACCCAATAAACTATAACTTACTATTTGTAACTCCATTGTAAATGCTGTTGGATGATAGATTCAGGTGACAACGCTTATTTTAAAGTATGCTTTTCTTTTCAGAAAAAGACACTTGATTTTATCATGCACAGACATTTTATATGGTAATTCACTCCATGAAAAGAATGTATGGTTGCATTTGAAATTTTTGGTTGCAATTCAAAGCACTTAGCTGGGAGTTGTCCCCATGTCCTTTGGAGGTACTACTTTTCAAGAAAACATGTGTTCCGTGTCAGTATTGTGCCGTTGCAGATGTTAGCAAAATAGTTGGAGAAAATGTGACAAAGGAGGTGGGAAATTGGGGTGAGAAAGAGCGGAGGTTATATGGCTCTTTCGCCTAGGGCATCTCGAAACCTCAAAATGACCCAAAATCACCTCTGCTTACTTTAATAGGTATCATTAATCAATGGTTCCACCCCATGAGGCAGATGGAGATAAAAGCTAGCCAGGAACAGTCATAAAATGCTTTTCAAAATGCTTAAGATCTAAATTCCTTTGAAGCTTTCTCCTAGATTTTCTACATTTGGCTTTGTTTTTGTTTTGTTTTTTTAACTGACAGTTGTTGCTTTCTTTTCTTAAAAGTTACCTTCTTGGATATATTTATCACAATGCCCAAATGCATGTTTATTCTACGTTGTGAATCACTAAAGATAAGTGAAATAAACAAAGTCATTAAAACACAAACCAAAGGATTGCAGATGAAATCTGTTCCAATGTTTTTTGGGGGTTCACAAGTTCATAATTCATCAAAGTTAACATCAGGAAAATGTTTGTTACAGTACAAGATTTAGTTAGAAAAGGCTTATGTTTGCTATTTGTAACAGTTTTATTGGAAAACATCTTCAAGTTCCCTATGAACTTGCAGTTACAGCCAGAGTTTGTTTAAAAGTTGGTTTTCATACATATGTTGAATGGATCCCTGCCCAGATGAGACACTAAAGTTATAGCAGGACTGATATAAACTATGCAAGATAAAGCAGCATCTATAAACTTGGCACAGATCAAACAAACTTATGTCAGACAAATCTAGCCATCTTGCCTAATATTAACAACAGAGAATTTTTTGACACTTTAAAGACTAACAAATCAATCAAATCAAATCAAATTTTTTTCGTCACATACACAGTCATACATGGTACGAAATGCAATGACATGCATATGCAACCACTCACGACCATAGATAGTAGAACAAGAGGATGGTCTAGACAGAATAAGTTAATTTAAGAATAAGTTAGGAGTGAGGTAGTTTATAGGGATTCTGTTTAGTCCTGGGTTGTTATGGTTTGTGGTTTATTGCCTGTGGGAAGTAGCTTCTCCTTAGTCTTTCTGTGTTGGCTTTCAGAGAGTGGAAGCAATTTCCTGACTGCATCATAGCGAACAGTCCATTGTTGGGATGGCTGGGGTCTTTCACTAACTTGCTGGCTGTGGTCCAGCATTGTTTGTTGTAGATGGAGTGCAGTTCAGGGAGCTTGGTGCAGATGATGCGCTCTGCTGCGCGCACCACACTCTGTAGAGCTCGCCTGTCCTGGATGGTGCTGTCTACGAACCACGTAGTGATGTTTCCCATTAGGATGCTTTCTACTGTGCAGGAGTAGAAGTTCCTGAGCACATGGGGGGGGGCAGTCTGAAGTCTTTCAGACGTCTGAGATAACACTTTATTATGGCACCAGTTTGTGTGGATTGAATGGCAAACGAGCTTGAAATACTGTCTGTCTGTCCATCCATCCACCGGCCCACCCGTCCATCCATCCATCCATCCATCCATCCATCCATCCATCCATCCATCCATCCGTCTGTCTGTCTAACTATCTATCACCTCCAGGAGAAAGGAAAACTATCAGAAAACAGCTTAGAAAGTTTTAAAAACAGACTGATAAATTATAAAATAAATAATTAAAACAAACAAAGATATCAGCAAAGGTACAGACAAGGCTTGAATTTTGGAAGGCAGAGAAAAATGCCCCATACTTCCTTCCCTGCTTGTTAAATGAAATGTTTTGTTTTGTTACAATGCTTCTAGATTGTCTATATGTAATACAATGTATGAAGCTGTGTTTTTCTACATTGTTTAATTGACCATCTCTCCAAGCAGCTCTAATTTTTGTTTTGATTGTTGAGGCTCTACCACCCAAGATCCTTTTTTTTAAAAAAAACTTATCCCAACCACATAGGTCATCTGTAGCTCAGAGGTATCACTTGTGATCTTAATCAGCCATGACTAACCACAGCCAATGTTTTGTAAACATACTGCTTTTGAGCAATTCTGTTCTGTTAAAAAGCTGAGCTTTGAACCTTATTGTGGACTTCAGTAGCATCCTCCAACCAGACCCTAAAGTTGAGCTTCTGATAAAGTTGATCTTGGGGTAGGTTGAGATCAAAGGTACCATTTGTTTTCCTGGTTGGTCCAAGATTATGCTATGACCAATCATTTCTGTACCTATTTGTATTTCCAAAACACAAATACTCTTACCCGTTTAACAATTTCCCCCTTTTTCGATCTAAAAAATATTATCACAGCAGATGCCAAATCTTGGCTGATTGTAAAAAGAAAGGAGGAGGAGGGGGGGGAGGAGGAGGAAGGGGGAGGAGGAGGAGAAGGTTCAGACCTGGTCAGTGCTTGGATAAGACACCAGCAGGAAATCCTTTAGCTGCTGAGCTATAGCAGCATCCTTGGGGGGAAAAAGGGAGTCCACTTCTGAATGGCTGCCAAGAAATCTGTGCAAGTACATCTAATCCTCAACTTACAACAATTCATTTAGTGACCGTTCAAAGCTACAACAGGCATTGAAAAAAGTGAGTTATGACCATTTTTCCACACTTATGACCTTTGTAGCAGCCCCACAGTCACGTGATCAAACTTCAGATGCTTGGCTGGTTCATACTTACGACCATTGCAGTGTCCCGGGGTCACGTGATCCCCTTTTGTGACCTTCTGACAAGCCAAGTCAATGGGGAGGCCAAATTCACTTAACAACCGTGTTCCTAATTTAATTACTGCAGTGATTCATTTAACAACTGTGGCAAAATGGGGTTGTAAAATGGGGGCAAAACTCACATAACAAACCCCTCACTTAACGACAGAAATTTTGGGCTCAGCTGTGGTCGTAAATCAAGGACTACCTATATACCCAAGCTGCCACAAGCAGATGCAGTCAAATTGAGGAAATCTTTGTTTTTGGGGGTTTTTTTTGGAAGAAGCTCTGAGACCCGTCACTCCCCCATGCATGAAATCTCAGGATTTTTTTTTTTTAAAAGAATAAGAAGCCTTGACATGTGCTGAAATATATGATTCACGTTTCACACATCATCTTTTCTGAATATGTTGGGAGTTCGTTACTTCTGTCATTGTCAGCAAACTGAGTGTAAAAGACATTGTGCTGGTATCAGCCTGTACACTCTCTTTGACCTGTTTCTTTATGTTTTAACTGTGCTGCAGGGCAAGTGAAGAAAATGCGAGAAATGAAAGACAGAGACTGACCAACTATTTGAAAAGACTCCAGGATGTTGTCTTTTAAGAAAAAAACATAATTCAGAACAAACCCGCTCTTGATGTTTGCATAATTCTTCTGAGGTCCTGGCCCCAGGATGATGATAATTTGTGCTTGATTCTCAAAGACAACCACAGCAGCCAACATCTGCCTGAAAGCTCTATAAACCCAAGTATCTATTGGGTGGTGTGGAGATTGATGAGGGAAAAACAGAGGAATGACAAATCTGCAGGCACTTTTTACTGTTATCACGTGCTGAAATCTTTCATTTCATTCAGCTTCTAAGGCCAAATCCAGCCTCAGATTAAGCTCTTTTATTATAATGCATGCATACTCGCAGCCAAAAGTTCTCTAAAGGTGCAACGACTTGATGCTCAGCCTATTTTGGAATTTTAAAATGTTTACGTTTGTGCAGAGGGAGAAACTGCTGAATAGCATGGACTATTAATTGTGCCTATGTTTTCAGTTTGTGCTCTGAACGATGCAATCTACTGGGGCCTTTGAAAGCATTGTAATTCCTCTTCCTTGAGGATTAAAACACACCTTCTCTGACCTCACCCCAAACTCAGGCAAGAAAAAGAGATGGAGAACCAGAGAACCAAAACCATTTTGCCTGAGCAACTGCTGTTCCCTCCTCAGCTGTTATTTTTATTTTTCACACCTTGCCTCCACAAAGCCATGCACTCGCATGCAATATATATATTGCAGCACAAACCCGCAGACAGATAAATGAGACAGCCAGGCCTGTCAAATACTGAACAAGAAGATTGCATTTATGAAGCATCAAATTACCAGATATACGGCCGTCAGCATTTCAGTATGGGGGCCGTGCATTAGTTACCTTTATCTCCCTCCGTTATTTCAATTGACTACAAGCTGACAGGAGTTGCAGCTTGAGTAAGAGCCAGCTGAAGATGAAATATTGACTCGACTTGGGTTTGTAGAGATTGCTGGACCATCTTTTAGAAATAATAGACTTTCCATTGATGAAGAAAAGATCCTGCCCAAAGTGTGTCATGTACAGACAATTTGTCCCAGGGTTTCAGTGTTTATGTATACACACATGTAGGTTTATTTTATAGCATGATTTACGTACAAGGATCTCAGTTTCCTGTGACCAGATGTTTTCTGTGTAAGAATGCTATAACAGGCTTAGATGGCAGCTCCATCAAATTTTCCACATTAAGCTGGGAGCCTGAGACCTTGTGATATCCAGATTAGATCATTACAACATGCTTGTCTTTGAAAAAGGCTTGGAATGTCTCAGAAAAAAAGTGAGAGATGTATTAACTCATCACTTTGTTATCGTTATAGCCACAGTATTTATCAGTGTGCCTCTGGAACAAAGTTAGGAATAGGTTTAAGTTTAAGGCCTTC
This sequence comes from Myanophis thanlyinensis, assembly GCA_017656035.1. Classification (NCBI taxonomy): domain Eukaryota; kingdom Metazoa; phylum Chordata; class Lepidosauria; order Squamata; family Homalopsidae; genus Myanophis; species Myanophis thanlyinensis. The sequence goes on from JAEANM010015221.1 coordinate 9,979, forward strand.
AGAGGTCTGGAGACAAAATATTGGCTGGACAGCAAGATGGGCAGCATATAAATGTAGTAAATAAATAAAATAAAAAAATAAACTTGTGGTCAAAGACCAATTGGTCTCTTCTTGACACTTTTGTGCCACAAACTTCCCTACTTTGTGAAGATGGACAAATGGGGAGGAGAGATGGGCTTTTTCCTTTTTAACTATAACATCTAGGCCCAAAGGTGCTTTTTCCAAAAGGCAACTGAATTTTCCTGTGGGTTTTTGTCCCTTTGAAAACCTTTTGGATGATTCGGAATCTCCATAGATATATACTATCTATCTAGAACAGCTTGCCCCAAAGTGACATCCACCAATATCCTGTTTAGGAATTGCAATCTCTACATAACCAAAGGGATGTTTGATTATGGAATAACCCCCCCAAACATTTGTTGTTGTCCTTTGGGGACGAGGAGAAAAAAATGCTGTTACTGTTTTTTGTGTGCACCTCAGATAGGACCATGGAGATAGAGTTACATTTAGTTGAAACTGTTACCTAACCTTTTTGAACAGCTTGGCATTTTAGGAAAGTCTTTGCATTTATTTCAGATGGGATGTTAAAATGACACTTGTCTGCTGCTTTTATTTAGTATTCTGATTATTTAAATTCCATTGCTGTAAATAATTTGCCCCTGGCTTGAGCCAACTTTCCTGAGAGAAATGGGATATATCTCAGTGTCAGGGTAGCATCACTTTCTGTCAATTGCAAAAGGCAGCTTTATTTGGAATAGCTTACATCCCTGCAATCATGCCTTTAACACCATCCAATATCCATATTTGCCTATTCCAGGTCCTTGAGAAAGGCACTATAAGGGAATAAAAATGCCACATCCAGTCTGAACATCCAGCTGACTGTGCGACAAATTCATGAAATGTGTATTTATTTCATCAAGTTTCAATTCTCTCCAATTCAATGTCCAGAAGTTCCTTCCATTCACAAAAGTTCTGACAACCAGAACATTGGGTAGAGGAACCAATATTCCTATAAATATATGTGCTATATGTGGGTATGTATGTATGTATGTATGTATGTACATATGAGTGACATCTCCATCATACTGTAAAATTCCTCAGTCACCAGCTAGGTTTTTCTGCAATAATATTCTGGAGACTAGAGTAGTGGAAGACAGGACAGCTGCACTTAACATTTTTAGACGACTGCAGTAGGTAAGTTAAAGATAGACACAGGTTCCAAGATTTAGTGTGGTCTAGTGATTAAGGCACCAGACTACAAACCAGGAGATTGTGAGTTCTAGTTCTGCCTTATTCATAAAAGTCAGCTGGGTGACTTTAGGTCAATTATTCTCTCTCAGCTCAACTCACTTCACGGGGTTGTTTTTGTGAGGAGATAGGAGTATTGGATACATTCACCGTATTGAGTTATTTGTAAAAATAATAATAAAGATGGGACATAAATAAATTTGCTTTTACTTTGTTAAGTTTGATGAAGTAATGATTTTTTTAAAATGTTAACCTTAATACATAACTCCTATTTCATTTTTCTTATCATTTTTTTTTTGCCTCAGGATGAGAAGACAAACACTGCCATTTTTATTGCCTGATGTTGAAGTGACTTTGGAAGGACATTCTCAACTTGGTTGAGAAACAGTACTAGATTAAGGGTAGAAGGAATAAATCCCTCATGATGGATTCACCTTGAGTTCAGTTACTGTTTCTCAGGCTATTTATCTAATTATTGTTAGAAGCGTCCATGGGGTGGGGTTGGGGAGATCAAAATGGCAGCCAAAGGAAATGCATGTATAAAAGCAATGGGGAGTGAGGGCTTCCTTCATATGATCATATTTTTGCCAACCATCTTGACTTTCTTCTCACACACACACACACTCACACATCTTGTCAATTCCCCTTGTTTACAGAATTTGGAGATCCAGAGAATATAAGAGATGGAAGCTCCTTGAAGGATGAATGAGAGAAATCCCAGAAATGGTTATAGAATAAACATAATTCAGTACTGCAAGCTTCTGCTGTAAAGTTAAAGCTTCTCCATTCTTAGCATATGCATCAAATGTCTGGACTGGCCCAATAGTGTGATCTTCATCAAACATCTAATCTATGAGGATTACATTTATAATTTTAGTACTATGCCTCTGAAATCATTTAGGACCATCTTGTCCATGTTTCATTTTGTTTTGCTAACTGTGTCTTGCTTGTTTGCTCTCCCTCTACAAACAGATCCCTCTCTTTGTATCACTCTCAGAACCTTTTAATAAACTCTTTATTTTAGGCTTAAAGCCCAAAAGGCATTTTAATGTAAACGTAACTTATTTTATATATATACATAGCTATTTTATGCAAAAGGATCAAAGGCTTTGAGCAACAAATTGAAACAGAGCAAAGGAGAGGAGAAGCTTTCTCGTTTCTTTCTTGTTAGCGGTTGCCTTCAAGTGTTGTTATGGTTTGCTATGTAATGTTAAGTTACGGTTGCCTTTTGATTGGGTTTCATGTAAGGGTGGAGGTGAAAGCAAGGTTATTGTTGTAAGATGAAGCTCTGCATAAAAAGCCAAGGATCATACATGGTAGGCAGACAGACTAATCCACATGCTTTTCCAGATAAGAGGACCGGTGGATGTGGAACAGAAGAGTATATTTTAGTTTGGCTTATTTCACAATATTCATTATTTGGATATTTCATGGGCTCAGTAGCAAAACTAAATATGTTTTTACTAGAAAATATGTCTTTTTCCAGAGGTCAGACTTACTTCTACACAGGATTGAATTTTTGGACTCTGAACTAGTGAATGGGGAAATTCTTTACATGCAAACTAAAATATTATGTTCCTAACAAGATGCTACTCTGCTAGATCATAGAAATGCAGTATCATGTACATAGAATATAATAGGCTTCTACAGGTAGTGCCAATGACTTATGCGTTATGATTAGAATGAAAAGCGAGTTACGTATTTCATTTAAAAAAAATACATGTGTGTGAGATTGCCTCCTATTTTAGAATCCTAGCACCTAGGTTACTTAACTACAATTAATCACCAAAAATAAGAAAGAAAGAAAAGAAATTAATGCAAAGACATAGTATCAGTAGTTAGATAAAGGAATCATAACAGAAATCACTGAGTGGATTGTTGGTGAGTACACTGAGTTACCTTTATCAAAAAGAGAAAAGGATGTTAAGTCCTCTTAAATTTCTGAGTTGAATGCCAATATCTCCACTGTTTTGTTATTTGAAGATAAATTGCCTTACTGAAAAAACAAGGGAGAAAAAAAAATAAATCTACTAAAACATTACAGTATTGACTAAATATTTAGTTTCTAGCTTCCCCTTCTTTGTACTCTGACTGATATACAACATTAAGTCATTCAAGTTGAGGAGTATCAACTACATCTCATGGCAGTAAGTTCCTTTGTTTAACCATATACAGAAGTATTTCCTTCTGTTTATTCTGAAAACCCCACTGGTCTGTTATTATGGGAAAGACAGTACATGCTTAGACCCAACGAATGAGTTATGTCTGCCTAAATAAATACAGAACAGCAGAGAGCAGAGTTACGGAGAAGAAAAACTGTATAGCTCTCTGGACAGAAAATGGGGTGGAAGGAACAACATATGTATGTTTACTCAGAAGAGTAGAATGGGTGGACCCTACAGAACAGGGGTAGGGAACCTTGGCTCTTTCATGACTCATGGACTTCAACTCCCAGAATTCCTGAGCCAGCCATTTTA
>JAEANM010015222.1:3562-13703 GCA_017656035.1 Myanophis thanlyinensis
TTTTTTTTTTTTTAAACCCCCCCCCCCCCCCCCCCAAAAAAAAAATGGATTCTAGGCAGCACTATCTATGAAGGTTTCTCGGTTCCGGGAAAACTGAAATCAGAATTGATGGGGGTCCCAAAACCACTGAAGAAAAAAGAGGAACAAGAAAAGACATGCCTTTCTGGCAGAAATGGCTCCCCAAAAAGACTAAAGAGAAAGAACATCACCCAAGAAAGATTATCAGATAGCGTAATTAACCCCTTACTTAATTCTAAGTAAAAAAGGAAATATAGAAACAGCGCTGCACACATTTCGCCAACATTACAGACCACAAATGTATACTTATTTAGAAGAAAAGGACCTTTAGCGTGCACGGCTGGGTGCACAGAAAATAGGCTTATGTTTTACGACTAATAGAATAACGGAGTGGAAAGGGATCTTGGAAGTTTTCCAGTCCAACTCCCTTACTCAAGCAGGAAAGCCTATACCACGTCAGACAAATGGTTGTCTTAATATCTTCTTAAAAACCTCCAGTGTTGGCACATCCACAACTTTCTGAAGTAAATTGTTCCATTGATTAATTGTTCTCACTTTTTGGAAATTTCTCCTTAGTGCTAGGTTGCTTCTCTCCTTGATTAGTTTCCGTCCACTGCTTCTTGTCCTATTGGAAAACCCCACCCCGCACCCCTTCTTTGTGGCAACCCCTGAGATATTGGAACACTGCTATCACGTCACCCTTAATCCTTCTTTTCATCTTAACCACCATAAGGACTTTATTCTCCTTATAAGAAAGGACAGAAAGTAGGAGAGTGGAGGGGAAGAAAGCTTTATTTAATGAAGAACTGCTTGAAGTACTTTACATGAATGAAAGCATAACTAAAAACTTGCCTTTCTTTGCTAATAAAAACAAAAATAAAAAAGCACAAGGTTGTAGGTTGCACCAGATTCCATTTACTTACGAAACCCCCGATTCAAGCTACTCCCTCCCTCTAGACCATAAGTAAATGAAACTGGCTATGGCTTATAAGACACTGAAAACTACAGATAAACTATGTATCTTTACTGGTCTTCACAAAAGTTATATGTTAACAGAGATGTAGATTATGAATATTTACCTTATAGAAGACGTCAGGCACATATTGTTCACTGCTGGATTCCTTTGCATAACCGAGTTCTGGAGCATCACGGCATGGCAACAAACATTCATCACGCACTAGAGCCATGCACTGATTGGATACTTGGTAGCCCTCAAAATGGACTTGGTTGTCGGGACCCCCTGAAACAGAAATATTTTAAGAAGACAGGTTTGACAGAGTTAGGTTAGAACATGCTTCAAGCTGCTAGACTGGTTATGACTGATTTTATGAAGAATATGTTATTTCATTAAGAAATTCAGCATCAATTCAGAGTTTATTGCCCAGACAGAACAGACTTTTTCTAGAAGGATAGCACATTGTTTAAAGGACCACATATAGGGTATTTTTTAAAAAAAGAAACTTTGTTTATTAGACAAGAAGGCACAGAGCATCATATATCATTTTTACATCATTTCTGAAAAATTTAACAAACTGATTCCTTATACACACATACACACACATTACTGTGAAGTAGATTTTTAGAAAGGTAGAACAAAGCATTGTGTCCTTCCCAATTCTTCTCCTACAACCTGTTCATAATACCTTATATAAGATCAAATGGGCATTTATAAACATTACAGATAATCTTTGCTTACTTACAGTAATTGCAACTGCAACTTGCAACTTAATGTGTCATAAAATGCAATGCCACTTGACTACATCATCTAGTGACTGTAATCCTGGCAGTTCCCATTGCTGTTATTTCTACTTTTATTCTTTATTATTTATAAATGTCTATTATTTATTTGCCCCCAACTCCCAAATTTTAGTTGTAAGTAACTGGCAACTAAAAACCAACTTATTCAAATAGAACAGTCCAGAAGAGCAAAGCACTACAAACAAACAAACAAAAACTAATCCCAAACTAAAAAGGGACTCCATAATCATCTATATTCAAAGCCTGGGAGAACAATCAGATCTTCAGTAATTTCCTGGTAGACATAAGGGTAGGAGCCACACAAATGTCTGGGGGCAGATCATGGCACAGGGCAGAAATTGCAACTAAGAAAGCTGGCTTTCTGTAACAATGTATTTTTTAATTGATGAGACTCAAAGTACACTGCTCTGCTGGACCAAACCAGATGGGCAGAGGCAACTGGAGATCTCTGAGATAGCAGGCTCTATGCCAGGAAGGGTTTTAAGGTGATAACCACCATCTTCAATTGCCCCCAGAAGCAAACTGGCAACTAGTACAACCTGCAAAGCAGCAGGATTATATTCCCATAATGTGTTGCTCCTATTGTTGCTTGCACTACCCTATTCTCAAGAGTGATTGCCTGACAGCACTAAACATAAAAGTATTTAGTTTATATAAGTTTTAAATAATAAATAAAACCATGTAGTCATTTACTTTAAAATAAAAAACACCCTCAAATAATTTATGTTTCTATACAAGTTCTTCCTAAATCTTCAAAACTTTGAATTGCAAGTTAAATCATTCTACCAAAAGGCAGAACTGTTTAGGCTGACAAAATTTTCCTATATTTATTTGTGTTTTAATTTTGGTGAACTTTTGTGGATTTAAAAATCAAAGGCAGAGTTTGCAAAACTGTTTTTTGAAATATAATTCATTTCATATTACAAGCTTTCTCTACAACATCAATTTTGAGATGGTGACTTTACATTCATGAAGCTTATATGTAAATGGGCATAACTGAATGTCAAGTGGTAATCTACTTATAACCAGAGTAGATAAAAATTGATGATTTAAAAAAAAATTTAAAAATCAGATTTTTAAATTGGATTTTTTTTATTTTTATCAAATTTATTTTAATAAAATGCTTTTGGAGTAAAAATCTATTTAACGATAGTTTTCTATTTAAGATACATTAATAATTTAGTTTATTCGGCATGAACTGGAGCTTAGTTAAGTAGCATGAGACTGTATATTCTACAATATTGGGATTGTCAGTTAGTCAACAGCAGGTCAGAGGAGGAGCCTCTGCGGGACAGAGATGACAGTTGCTTTTTAACAATTATGATTTAAATCGACTTGATTTAAATCAAATCCACCCTGCTTATAACACAGGAATTGCTCCTCCTCCTCCTCCTCTCTCTCCACTCCCAAAATCAGGTCCTATACTCAGATTTAAAGATGTCCAAAGGAAAGAACTCATCTTTTAATTCTGCTGACAGGAGTGGTTCTTTCATAAACTTAATGTTTTGAATGAAAATTTCCTAATGTTTTTGTTGTCTCTGAAAATGGCATCCTCTTTCTATTTGCAACAGCCCAGTTTTCTTTAGAATCCTGTCTGTAAAATATGAGCTGCTGCCACTTAATGCTTACTCAAATAAATAGTGCTGATTATGTCATCTGTGCAATCACCAGCTGTAGATAGTTGCTCATTCTTCACAACCTTATCCCCATCTGTCTATTGCTGAAAAAGTGAAGAAGGGTCACCATGCAGCCCAAATTAAGAGCAGCTTAGTTAAAAGAAAAGCATAGTAGTAAAAAATTTCAATGTTTAATGCAATGAGGTAAACACAGAGTCAAATATTCTGGTGTTATCCAATTTGTCTACTATCATTTTATACAAAGAGAACATTTGTAATATTCTTAAAAGACAATTTTGCATTGGACATATAAGACAAATATAGACTTTGGAGTAAAGTACTCTATAATGATGTTTTGCAAGGAACTTGAAAAATAGCACCAAGAGATATTGGGGCATCTGCAAAAGTCTGAAATTAATTTTGTTTTAAAATTTAAGATGAGGAAAAACTAAAATATTAAGTATTTCTAACTCTGAGAAATATCACTTACTTAACCGTAAATAATAATGAAAGTGCAGTGGTGGCCCTGAGGTTTCTACTCAGCTGCTAATAAGCAAGTAATCTAGTGACATAGAGTACAATGTTTAAGAAAGCACATTATATAACAAACCCTTCATTAATTAAAAAGAATCTTGTGAATTGGCCTAAGAGAAAACCAAGCATCATGAGAGAAAAAAACCCACAAAAGTATTATCATCCTCTTCTATCTAAATCTCATTTTGTGAGGGAAGACTTGAGCTTGAGCAAGCAAGTCACAAAGAAGGTCAAATGTGACTTTCTGTTACATCTTTCTATTATTTCTGTCCTGTTTTTCTGAGTATCTTTGAATGATCACCTCACATGTATTACTAATGTAGAAGCCATTACAGTTTGCCTCAAATTAGCAGTTGGAATACTCTACTCATTCAAGATGATTATGGAGATTGTCAGTCATCCAGGTCACGGTTGTCCCAAAAGTGCTTTTTCAAAAGGAACTGGACTTTGTTTTTCCTTGAAGAAAACAAGGAGTTTCTTCAGTTCTGACAGTGAGTACTGAAGAAGCTTCTTGGATAAGAAGCAAAACATCTTTAAAGAAAAACAAAGTGCAATTGCCTTTTGAAAAAGCCCGTTTGGTACACTCATTTAAGATTTAAATCAAAATTCTGGTGTTGGGTTTTTTTTTACTTAGAGACAGCAATCAAAACAGAAGAACAAAGGTAATTAATAGAATTAATTAACTAATTGAAGCCCACTCAGTGAATGTTTTTACTGCATAAATTGTCAGTGTGTATTCCTGGCATTTCAATGGTATGGCTACAAAATTAAATGAAATATTGAATACCTGCAGACCATGACATTTTAAGAAGATATGAAAGTACTAATCAGACGTGTGTGGATTTTTTTTTGTGAAGAAGAAAAAGCTTTAGCCAAATAATAGGGTTTTCACCTATTCTTTTTTCCTCTGCAGTGCTTCTAATTTCTAAAACATATTATTGTGGATTTTTTGCTTTTGGGGAGTGGGAGGGGAGGAGGAGGAAAAAATGCATGTGATTGATCAATAAAACATTTACAACTGTTGTAAATAAAAAACAGTTGGGTGAAGCTAACCTCTTCTTCTACAGATACAGGAGCACATGAGAATCCATGGCTGTACAGATAGTTCTTGATTTACAACAGTTCATTTAGTGACCTTTCAAAGTTACAATGGCACTGAATAAAATGACTTATGACCATTTTTCATAATTACAACCTTTGAAGCATCCCCATGATCATATGATTAAAATTCAGATGCTTGGCAACTGGTTCGTATTTATGACGGATTGCTGTGTCTCAGGATCACGTGATCACACTTTGTAACTTTCTGACAAAATCAATGGGGAAGCCAGATTAACAACCGGTTTACTAACCTAACAATTTCAGTAATTCACTTAACGGTGGCAAGAAATGTTATAAAATGGGACAAAACTCACTTAACAAACGTCTCCCTTAACAACAGAACTTTTGGGCTCAATTGTGGTTGTAAGTCAAGCACTACCTGTATTTGAAAATTGCAAGCGACTGGATTGTGGAATTTAGAACTAAAGATACTTGGATGAAAAATATTTAGCGAGGAATAAATTTCAATATAATTATAGTACAGCTTGCCAGTTCAAACAAGATGAGTTATAGCAACATAAACTAGTAGAATAGAAAAGAATCTGTGTTATAAGAAGGAAAAAAAAAGTTGAAAGTGACATCTGAAATCAATCACCAATTCACGGACCCTGGCAACTTTCTTATATTTACATATTTCTAAATAGTGTTAAGTTGCCAAATATTGAAAATAGCCATGCAAAAATATAATAAAATGGTTGATTGAAATAATAGTTAAACGCAGCAGGAATAAAACTACTAAAATGGGCCATATGCAGCAGTAATATAAACAGATCAAAAAGGCCTACAGGAATAAAAAATGATTTGCCTCGCACTAAAAATAACAGAATAGACAGCAGGTGGACCTCTTTATAGAACTAATTCCATAGCTAAGGAACTATTAGTGAAAAACCCTGCTTCTGTTTTGCCATCCAACATGTCTAAGCATATACCCTGACATTTTTGTAAGCAGAAAGAAAGTCAGAATGGAGAGCAAAATGATTCTGAACATTTCTGGTGTCTGAAAAACCTTGCTTTTTACCTTGTGGACGAAGATAGACAAAAACTCTTGTTAAGGAGAAAGACTACAGTATTTTATTGTTACCTGTAGCCACAACAGTCACAAACTTAGATCCAAAATGTCCATCTGGAGACAAGCGGCATATGTTTGGCTGCTGGTTCTGAAAATGCCCAGCTGTAATGCATTCTTCTGCACTAAGGAAATAGGTATCCTAAAGAGGAAGAAAAGATAATACAATACAACACAACATAGTGCTTTTAAGAAAACCTAACAGGACTTATTTTTAAAAAAGTATAAATTAATATTCAGCATAAATTATCTTGGAAAAAGGTTAGCCAGTTACTGTATCAGGTGATCCTCATACCTGTGTATTTTCATTACTGTACTCTTACAATGTTTTCTGACAGAACAGAAGAATTGAGATTAGGGTGTTTAGTACTCTTTGATATGAGAAATTACAAGCAGAATCTGGGTTTTGTGTAATAGATAATTTAAACAAGCACATTAGGGAATTGAATTGGGAAATTAGATTTGAAAATTAAAAATGATGTTTATCTATTTGATTTCTAGTTGAGAACATTTAAGACCAATTTTAAACATTTACCCTATCAGTAACATTTCAACATCTCTTTAGTAGCATATATATTTAAATGACCTAACAATTTTTCACAAAATTGGGCTATCCCTAAGGTTTTCATACTGCCTGACTTCCCAAGGAACCAAAACCTATGCAAATAAAACTACATTAAGTTTTGATCTCACTGGTATTTGTAGTATCTCAGTGGTAAGATGCTATCAGCTTTAGACTTAGTTTTAGATTTGGTCTATATATTTCAATTTCACTGGTGGAAAAAGAGTAATAGTTAAATTTTCCTTTTCAGTATTGGTCTCAAAATAATGTCCAGCTAAGATATTTATTAAAATATTATAGACGATTCAACACTGGAAGGGTTGGAATGAGGAGAAAAAAATGGAAAACTGATTAGCATACAAAGTCTGGAATAAATGTGGGGAACATTCAGTTATTATTCAGGTTACTTTTAGGTGATACAGCATGTAAGCTGTTGTCATAATTGTACAAGCAGACTTCAACTGACGGATAGAGTTTAACCAAATGCATTACAGTGATATGGTGTTCTCACAGCTACAAATCTTTTTTTAAAACAACACTACAGGCAAAATGACTGCTAGGGAAGTTTTGTTTTAAAAAAGTTTCAGCAGGTGACAGTATTCAGCTCATCTTGTCTGTATTCAGAAGCTAAGTGGCTTCAGGCCTGGTTAGTATTTTGATGGGAGACATCCAGGGCTATAGACCAGGAAGTCACAAAAATCCACCTTGGAAGAAAGTAAACCATTTCCGTATTTGTTGGCCAAGAAAACTACATGAAGCTGTGCAGATTGTTGCTAAGAAGAAAGCCCAATTCAAATGAGACTTTATCTTTTTATTGAAGGGAAATGGAAATATGTTGTGAGATATAGTATTAAAATGTGCTCTATATTCCTTCTGTATAAAAATCCTACATATCCATCACAGGATTTCTTTTGAACTCCTGTGCCTCATGAATTGTGTATATAGATGATAACACACAATATTTGCTATAAAACCAAAAGCAAATTAAAGAGGAAAAAATTCTTACTTTGTTTCTGCTGTAGCGAACAGTCCCCTTCCGTGTGTCTTCTGAAACCAGATCTGTGAATATCCAGCCAACCTTAAAACACAATACATATGCATGGATATATATATATTTTTCTGTCTTGTTTTATTTAAAAATGTTGCCCATCCTAGTTAGTACAATATGTTATATAAATCTCTTAGGGAAAATGTTTCACAGCTGTCTGGGGGAAAAAATACTTCTCTAGCATTGCAGAACTCATTTGAATACATTTTATAGTGCCAGCTGGTAAGACCTGCAGTTTTAGGCTCCCTTATGAAAAGATCTGAGGACTTTTACAGAGTTCCTACTTTTCACCCTCTTTGCAAAAAAACCAAAAAAGTATTTAGTCTTCTATGATTTACACTGTAAAATCAAGAGTAGTTCACAGAGCTGCTCTCAAGATTCAATTTTTATATTAGCTATCGTATTTTCCGGGGTATAAGATGCTCAGGAATATAAGACGCACCTAGCTTTTTTTTTTTTTGGGGGGGGGGGGAATTGCCTCTGCCGACGATCAGCTGTTCCATGCTGCGGGGATCACTGAGGCCTATCGCTACCTTTGTGCACCCCATTTTCGACCTGTTTTTTTGGCCTTTTTTCAGGCTGAAAACGGGTCGGAAAAAGGCCAGAAAACAGACCAGCAGTTTGGCAAGACTTCGGCAACATTCGCTGTATAAGATGCACAGATATTTTCACCCACTTTGGGGCGGGAGGGAGTGCATCTTATACACTGAAAAATATGGTAATCTAAAAAGCAACATCAAATCTTTTCATTCAGATATTTCTGGCTTAGCAGCTGTGCATCTTCAAGACTGCCTGCTTATAGAATCTGACCATGTCACAGCCTGATGCCGGTCCACGGACCAGGGGTTGGAGACCCCTGCCCTAGAGGTAAGGACAGTCCATCCCTATTGGTTCTTCAAGGAGTAATAAAAGACACGTCTCTTCTACAGTTTCTGAGGATGGAATAGAAGTATGGCTGATCCAAACTGAAAGAAGTTAGATGAGTATTGAGTTCATGGGTGTTTATCAGAATTATATTTTACTTTATTATTACTGTATTATTACAATATTTTAATTCTAATTACTGAAAGAAGACATTGTAAACTGCTAAAAGTCTGATCAACTGGAATGTCATTCAATCCAAATACTGGTATATAAATAATGCTATGTGATCAAAAGAGTGACTTTTTTATTTTAAGCTCCTTTCCACTTCCCTCAACTTTGGATTCTTGTCCAATTGTTACTTTCTTATAATTATACTGATTTGTTTTCTGTGAAAATATTGTTTTATGACACAGTCCGTCGCGGCATTTTGTGAAAGCATTGACAACACTCTCAAAACCCCAAATATATCTACCAGCTCAAAAGGTTGGCAACTATGGGAAAATAAACTTACAGCCTAAAAGAAAAATTCCATGTCTAGGTAGATATTATTTTGTCATGTGATTTGGTGTCTCTGAATTAAAAATGCCCAAGCTCCAGGAAATAAAATCTATTTTATTTCTCTGGAACAGGGATTAACAATATAAATTACCTCCACCTATATAAGAAAATTAATTATTGATCTGAAAGCTGATGTGCCACAATTAAAAAATATATCACTGATAGTCTTTGGATAAAGAAAATCAAAACAAAATAAAATCTGCTCTATTCTAATCATACTATCTCAACTGTATTTTTTCTGATGTCTATTCAGTAAGATGTCTGGTCCCTGTCTTTGTTTCAATGATGCAATCTCACATACGGTAATTCTGAAACGAGACACAACCAAAAACTATGGTGCAACCGCTACAATAATAAAATTAAAACTAGTGTTTCTTCTATCACAGCCCTATCCAACTGTGTGTAACATGGGCCTGCTTATGTGCCATCATTATACCCAATCTAAGTCTTCCTATTGTCCAAAATGTCATCTATGTACTTGATCACCAAAAAAAGCCCCACTCTGGTCTAGAAAGTATATGTGCAATATAAATAAATCACTTTAAAAAAAATGGGTGACACAAAATGCCAAAATTTGTGACTAAGCATAATAGACCAATTAAGCAAGGCTTGAATAAGCTACAAAAACCCATTTCATGTTTCCTATCAAGCTATTAACCAATGTCTACAATGACAAAGATAATGTTAAAACAAAGATTTAATATGTTGCTTAAAAACTGAAATAGAATGGTGGTTATATAATTTCAATAGTACGTAACTGTTAAAAATGTTTTTCTTCTATATTTAAGTATAATGGAGGTAGTTTTATTTATTTTTTAATGCATGCTTGTTATTTCTTTTTTGGATTTTTCCCTTTTTTCCTGCATTAGGCAGATAGGATTTTTTTTTTGTCACATAGCTTATTATAAAATATCTTTCTTTAATATATATACATATATATGTTTTCATAGATTTTCACAGGTGCAGGTATGCAGGTCTAGGTTTATTCGGGTCTTTTCCCGTGTAAGTTTGAGAAT
>JAEANM010015223.1:0-13702 GCA_017656035.1 Myanophis thanlyinensis
CAAACTGCTTGTCTCCAAGCATACCATATATGGTATGCTGTCTCCCAGCACACCATATATGGGTACAGAACAGTAATTTTTTCTCAACCAAATTCTATGGCAAATCTGTACACTTGATGGGATTTTATTATTTATACATTGATTTGGTATCAAAGAAAGAAGGATTCTTCAGATTGCATGTGTGTCTATGTGTTTTAATACTGTTCCACTTCATTATTAAGCAATAATACCAAGCTATTCACCAAGATTGTTGCTAGTAGGCTTGAATAGTTCCTGCCAAATGTCATTAATGCAGATAAAAGTGTGTTTATTCAGTTGAAGAGATTGACAGGTAATATTTATCATTCCCTTGAGAGTGACTTGGGATTTCCAGGTTGTCATTAAATTGGTGATATCTTCAGAGTTGAAGGGTATTAGTGCAAACTGAAAGTAATAGTTGGGAGAAACTTGCATTACTATCATTAGCACAGAAAATCAAAGTGATTCCCTGGGAATTAGATTTACATCTAAAAAACTACTGCTGGTAATGAACATTCTTTCCCAACAGAAAAGCAAATAGGCATCCTGCTAGCACTGACAATAATTTAAGAAACAAAAAAATAGGAACAGAACAATTGCAATCACTGACTGAAGCAGTGGATGACTTTGTTTCTCACAGGCTGATACCATAAACTTCAGAGGGAATAAGAGGCCTTGTATTTTGTAAATTATCACAATCTTTAGTAACTGCACTGAGACTCAAGATTTACCAGCATCATACTGTGTTGCAACTGCGTGCTGTAGCTATGAAATAGAGAGAATAAGGTCATATTATTTCTTCTATTACTTCCACTGATGCAAATGAGAATCAGACAGATTCTTTGAACTGAAATTCCCATGCTATATTCTTCACAAAAGTGACTAGTGTACCATAGAAATGAATTCAATTTTAAAAAAATTAAAAGCTCCCCACTGTATCCTTGCATGATTAATGGATTGTCTACCTTCAGCCAGGTTTCTATTATTTAGGCTTTACTGGAAGTAAGTAATGCCTCTGGGTTTCAGGTATTTTTTAGTTCATGAGCGCACAACTTTTTGGAATCAAGAAGTGTAAAAGTTGAGATATATTTGTGAGTAGCACAAAGACTAAATTGAATATAGTGAAAATAGGAAGTGGGAATGATTCTAGTAAACACACCCACACACTAACATTTACATTCCACTTTTTTATAAGCAGTTCTCCTTTCCACTCAGTCTCTCTACCTTAGTCACTTTCAAAATTGCTTAATTTTAATTCATTGAAAATTATCAGCAAATGAAGATTACACAAAAAGAAGTTTGTTTAGCCCTTGATCACAAGGGCTAAATGCTTCAGGTCAGGATTCTTTAACGGGGTTCTTCAGAATCCTAAATTTCCACAGGAGAAAGGGAAGGGGAAATCTATCTGAAAGGGAATGACAATGAAGAAAAATCTTAGCTTTTGTGGAAAGGTTGTGTTTTGTTTTGGTTTTTCCTTAGTTTCCCATGGAAAGTTTCCATGGAGCAATAAGGATCTACAAAGGTCTAAAACCAAGAAGCAACCATAATCATTTGGAGACTTATTTGCTTTATCCCCTGTAAAGACAATTTGCTTGTTTTCTTTAACTAATAACATCAGGAAAAGAGCAAGGCTTCTCATCTGTCATTTAGAAGTTCCATCTCTCTCACCTCTGTTGATGAACCATTCCAGGATTTTTTTCTTTTTTTCTAATGATGTTCTACTACCTTTTGAAAGCTTGGCTTTAGGGCATTCAATATTTCCTATAATATAAAGTGGAAGATAAAGTGAGAATATGTACATGGCTCACATGGCTTGATCATAGAAAGCTAAGCAGCGTAGTTAGTATATGCACAGAAAATTGGCTAGAAATAGGGCAGAATAGTGGCATGCAAATTCTGAAACATTAATAGGCAAAAACAACACAGATAGAATCACCAGGGGTTAAAGTTTTGCTTTGACATTTCCAAAGTAATAATGGTATTTTTTTCTGAATATAATTATTAAAACTTTGTGTAAGTGAGACACGCCTTCCATTTAAAAGTGTCCAAACTCTCAACTCTATTTGAAATACTACTCTAGAGTTGTCTTTTCACACAAACATATATATTCAATTATTCCCTCTAGCTATTGCTTGTGGAAATGGTAAAGGAAAATACCCCTGCTGTTGTGACTTTGAGAAAATAAGGCATGAACTTTTGACTCCTGATTCAAAGACTATTCCCTGAAAATAATGGAGACACAAAAGAGAGAACTAGAAAAGAACATAGGTTGTTGCCTTGGTAAATTGTGTTCATTGTATGTGAATACAGAGAGAGGATGCCTTTATATATGTCAGTGGGATGCCAATCAATCTACTGAATTCAGCTCACTGGTTTTGTCAATCTGGCAACAGTCCAAACCAAGATTTCCTTTAGCTTCATATATTTAGAATGAGATATGTATACATTTTTCTGATCTAACTTCATAAAACACAATGCTATAGTGGCTTCATTACACAACCATAAGAACACTGCAGTACTGATATTGCAATCAAATCTCTCAGTATTAAAGTTCACACCATCTGGTTCACACCAGATAAAATTACCTCTTCAAGACTGGATAGGTCTAACTCAGAGACAAAAAGTGGACATTAATTCCCTTCTAACCTTGTAGGAAATGTTATTGATTCAGGAAGCAGCATGAAAAGGAGTATGTTAAATCCTGGGAGGCACTGGATTCAAAGATTTTCACTAAGTTCCAAAGAGAATATTTCAGTTTAAGACTAGTCCTTGACTGGATCTAAGATATCTCCTGTTCTAAATTATTTCAAGCAATGGGAATGGACCTGAATAATAAAAAAGACTATGATAGCAACAGAAATGAGTGGGGGAAGATAAGACACAAAATCCAATGTAAGAGTTTTTAAAAGATATAAAGAAGAGTCCATGTCTTTCTTTTGAGATGTATTTTAAAATTGAAACTTGAATAGAATAGAGCTGGAAAATCTAGCCACAGGGGTTACAAGCCAGTGACTTTTGTGCCGGTCCCAAGCCCAAATAAATAGAGAGGGTTGCATCAGGAAGAGCATCCAACATAAAAACATGCCAAATCCAAATATGCGAATCATCAATGCTAATTTTATAATGGATCAGTTGTGCCCCAGGTTAACAACGACCATAACCAGTGCTGTTGACCTACAGGGAGCTGGTGGAAATTGGACTACTGTTGGTCAAAGAAGGAGAGGAGGTAGAAGGATTCATAGACAGAGAAGAGGAAAGGCAGGAGTATAGGTCTGAAAATAGGGACTCTTAACATTGGCACAATGACAGGGAAAAGTACAGAGCTGCAAGACATGATGGAGAGAAGGAAGGTAGACCTTATTGTGCATGCATATTGTGCATGCAAGAGACAAGGTGGAAGGGTAGCAAAGCACATAGTATTGGAGGGGGTTACAAACTGTTTTATTATGGCATGTATAGTAAGAGAAATGGGGTAGGAATGATCCTGAAGGAAGAGCTCATGAGGAATGTTTTAGAGGTGAAAAGAGTGTCAGACAGGGTGATCAGTTTGAAGTTGGAAGTTGAAGGGGTAATGTTGAATGTAGTCAGTGGTTATGCTCCACAAGTAAGGTGTGAATTAGAAGAGAAGGAGCAATTCTGAAGTGAGTTAGATAAGGTGATGGAGAGTATTCCCAGAGGCCAGAGAGTGGTGATTGGGCAGATTTCAATGGGCATGTTGGGGAGGGGAACAAAGGAGATGAGGAGGTGATGGGCAGGTTTGGTGTTAAAGAAAGGAACCTAGAAGGACTTTGCTAAAAGTATGGAAATGGCTGTAGTTAACACCTATTTCCAGAAGAAGAACATAGAGTTGCATCTAAGACTGGAGGTGGGAGTATGCAGGTAGACTACATTCTATGTATATGAGGCAATCTGAGAGAGATTAGTGACTGCAAAGTGGTGGTAGGAGAGAGTCTAGCCAGACAGCACTGGATAGTGTTGTGTAGGATGACCCTGACAGTCAGGATGAAGAGAACAGGAAAGATAGAGAAGACCAAGTGGTGGAAGTTGCAAAAGGAAGAAAGTTGTGAGGAATTCAGACAGAAGATAAGACAGACTTTGTGTGGTCAGGAAGAACTCCCAGATGACTGGGAAACTACAGCAGAAGTGATCAGGGAGACAGGTAGGAAGGTGCCAGGTGTGTCGTCTGGAAAGAAGAAAGAAGATAAGGAAACATGGTGGTGGAATGAGGAAGTACAGGACAGCATCCAGAGGAAGAGGCTAACTAAAAAGAATTGGGACATAGCAAGGACTGAAGACAGTAGACAGGGTTACAAAAAATCACAACACATAGTGAAGAGGGAGTTGGTAATGGCCAAACAGAAGCATTTGAGGAGCTGTATGCCAGGTTAGACATGATGGAAGGTGAGAAGGACTTGTACAGATTAGCGAGACAGAGAGATAGAGATGGGAAAGATATGCAACAGACAAGAGTGTTTAAAAACACAGATGGAAAAGTGCTAACAAGTAAGGAGAGTGTGCAGAGAAGATGGAAGAAATACTTTGGGGAACTAATGAATGAGGGAAATGAGAGGGAAAGAAGAGGGTAAGAGGTGAATATTGTAGAGCAGGAAGTACTAAAGATTAGAAAGGATGAGGTGAGGAAGGCTCTGAAGAGAATGAAGAGTGGAAAGGCTGTTGGGCCAGATGACATACCTGTGGAGGTGTGGAAGTGTCTAGGAGAGATAGCAGTGGAGTTTCTATCTAACCTGGTCAACAGGATTTTAGAGAGTAAGAAAATGCCTGAGGAATGGAGAAGTGTTCTAGTGCCAATCTTTAAGGACAAGGGTGATGTGTAGAGTTGTAGCAACTACAGAGATATAAAGTTGATGAGCCACACAATGAAGCTATAGGAAAGAGTAGTGGAAGCTAGACTAAGAAAGGAAGTGGATATCTGTGAGCAGCAGTATGGCTTCATGCCCAGAAAGAGCACTACAGATGCAATTTTTGCCCTGAGAATGTTAATGGAAAAATATAGAGATGTGTCTTTGTGGATTTAGAGAAAGCGTACAACAGAGTGCCAAGAGAGGAGCTATGGTACTGTATGAGGATGACAGGAGTGGCAGAGAAATATGTCAGAGTAGTTCAGGATATGTATGAGAGAAGTACAACAGTAGTGAGATGTGCTGTAGGTCAGACAGAGGAGTTCAAAGTGGAGATGGAGCTACATAAAGGATCGGCTCTGAGTCCCTTCTTGTTTGCTATGGTGATGGACAGGTTGACAGATGAGGTCAGACAAGAATCCCCATGGACAATGATGTTTGCAGATGACATTGTGATCTGTAGTGGGAGCAGAGAGCAGGTGGAGGAACACCTGGAAAGGTGTAAGTATGCTCTGGAAAGAAGATGAATGATCAGTCATAGTAAGACAGAATACATGTGTGTGAACGAGAGGGAGGGAAGTGGAACAGTGAGGTTACAGGGGATAAGGTCAAGAAGGTGCAGGAGTAAGTATTTGGGGTCAACAGTCCAGTGTGACAGGGAGTGTCAGGGAAAAGAGGTGAAGAAGTGAGTGCAGGCAGTTTGGAATAGGTGGAGAAAGGTGTCAGGACTGTTGTCTGACAGAAGAGTATCAGCAAGAATCAAAGGAAAGGTGTACAAGACAGTAGTGAGACCAGCTATGCTATATGGGTTAGAGACTATAGCAGTGAGTAAAAGACAAGAGGCAGAGATAGAGGTAGCAGAAATGAGGATGTTGAGGTTTTCTTTAGGAGTGACCAGGATGGACAGGATTAGGAAGGGGCATATCAGAGGGACATCTCAGGTCGGGTGTTTTGGGGACAAGGTCAGAGAGGCCAGATTGAGATGGTTTGGACATGTGCAGAGGAGGGAAAGTGGTTATATTGGTAGAAGGATGTTGGAAATGGAGCTGCCAGGCAAGAGGTCAAGAAGAAGGCCAAAGAGGAGATATATGGATGTGCTAAAAGAGAACATGAAGGTGATTGGGGTGAGAGTGGAGGATGCCAAGGATAGAGTTGGGTGGAGGCAGTTGATTCGCTGTGGCGACCCCTAACAGGAACAGCTGAAAGAAGAAGTAGAAGAAAAAGAAGAATAGAATAGAGCTTGGAAGGTCTTCTAGTCCACCCCCTGCTCAATTTATTTCAGATAAGTGACTGTCTAGTTTCTTCTTAAAAACCTCCAGTAATGGAGGACCCACAATTTCTGAAGTCAAGCTATTCAATTGGTTAATTGTCCTTACTGTTAGGAAGTTTCTCCTTAATTTCAGGTTGCTTCTCTCTTTGATTAGTTTCCAATCATTCTTTCTTTTACTGCCCTCTAGTGCTTTAGATAATATGACCTCCTCTTCTTTGTGGCAGCCCCTCAAATACTGGAATATTGCTATCATGTCACCCCTAATTCTTTTCTTTAGACTACTTGAAACCCAAATCCTGAGCCATTATTCATATGGTTTAGTTTCCAGGCCTTTGATCATCTTAGTTGCTCTTCTTTGAACTTTTTCCAAAGTGTCAACATCTGTTTTGTGATATGGTGACCAAAATTGGTGGTATTATTCCAGGTATGGTCTTACCAGGGATTTATAAAGCAGCACTAATATTTCACATGATTTTGATACTATACCTCTGTTTATACAACCCAAGATTGTATTAGTTTTTTTGGCTGCTCCTACACACTGCTGGGTCACATTCAAGTGATCATCCACTAGGACTCCAAGGTCCCTCTCACAGTTACTGTTTTTGAGCCAGGTCTCACCTAATTTGTAGTTATATCTTTGATATTTCCTGCCTAAATGTAATACTTAGCCTTTCTCCACATTAAATTTCATTTTGTTGGATAGGACCCATTGTTCAAGTTTATCAAGATCTTTTTGGATCCTGAGCTTGTCTTTTGGGGTATTGGATATTCCTGCCAGTTTAGAATCATCTGCAAATTTGTTGAGTTCTCCTTCTATTCCCTCATCTAAGTCATTAATGAAGATATTGAAGAGTACTGGACCTAAGACAGTGACTTGTACCATTAAGGCCTACTCACTGAGTACAGTTCATCAGGCAGGTACAAATCCATCTTATGATAATGTCTTTTCCACATTTTTCTAGCTTACCAAAGTAGATTATGGTCTACTTTATCAAACTTAAGTATTAATGATGCCATTCCATTAGCAGAAATAAATATTTTATTAATTCAGTGTTCTTTTACAGTTTGATTCCATCCTTTCTTCGTGGAACATAGCACTGCCCAGGAGCATGATTTTATACTTCTAATAACTTTATGAAAAGTTATCATAGGGGATCCTGGCCAGCTCAGAATTGCCCATTGATTAGGTCTTAGATTTAAAAAAAAAACATTAAAGCCTGATTCTTGAAATAATTAGAACCATTGAGAGAAGGACCACACACAAGCATAATAAAATATTAAATTATTCTTATTGTATTTATTGAAATGAATATTTATTGATTAAATGAATGTTTATTTCTTGAAATGAAATTTGATTCTTGTCCATTACCCTTCTGCACTCACAAGCAATGAAGCCAGGAATGGACTTTCTTGTTAAGCAAAAAGTAAAACATCTTGTTAGAGCGTTTGGGGATTCAGTCCTCTAGTATCAGCTAAAGGCCAAAAGTGTTTGTCTTGCATGTCTATATGTTACCTCTGACTCCCTTCAGAAATCATTTGAACAGAATTGGAGACTTCCTCTGAGTGCTTCTGTATCTTGTGACAGCATGACCTTATGATAGCATGCAGATAAACAAAATAGGTCAGAGATTACTTTTCCTCCTATCTCCCTGGGCTGCTGTTGTTCCCATTCATTATACTGCTGCAGTAAAGATTGGGAAGATTGCATAAGCATGTCTTGATCTCCAAGATTGCTACAGAATTTGAATCAGTTTGGGCTGATTCACTGGCTCCAAATTAAAATTCCACACAGCTCACACCGCAGACTGCAGAATCTTTCCACTTGCAAAAGACAAGGAAAGAGGGCTTAAATTCTACAAGCTTTAATTAGAAAAAGAAATTTTAAAATAAAAAAATTGCCTTAGGATGCTTTCCCATGTGACATTCCTAAGAGCTCTACTGAGAAGATGAGACTAATAAACTATACTATTTTTTAAAACTTAAAACCATGTTTCAAGGACAAATCTCTCCCCCCCCCTTAAAAAAAAGGATTAGTTTCTATTGCACTGTTTCTCATAAAGCTGACACTGGTGAAGCTTTTAAAATTCTGTGAATGACTTGTGTAAACCTTTAAGAGGCTTAATAAAAATGAAGTAGGATGTTTTGACTATGCCTGCTGCTTCTGAAACCATATCAGGAGGCCCTCACCCAGAAGAATCACAGAAGGTGGGTATAAGTACATCACTCTATTCCAAGCAGATAATTGATACAATCAGTTAATTGATACTAATACCCCAGGACATTTCTATGAAACGCCAATTATAAGGAGTATTTCCTTTTGGGAAGAAAATTACATTCTGAAGGCTTTTCTCTACAATAAAAAAGTTCATGATTATGAAAACAAAGACAGAAATTACATCATAACATTGCTTGATATTAATATATAATACCTCCAACAGGTATACACATCATTTAAATGTCAGCAAAATATTTATAATGTGAATCAGTTTGAGACTGAAATATTTGTTTCAAGGTTAAAATACTTTGCTCCAAAGTTGAAACTCCTGTTCAGAATGAAAAATGCTTCAAAATTGATTCAAGCTTGAAATATTTCCAGAATGGTTAGAACGTGTTGGAACCCATTAGAAAATCTCTCTTGGATTTGAAACAATTGTTTTAGCTATGATCTCATATATAATTATAATCTTTATATGTTACAAATTAATTGAACAATAGAGCTGGAAACAATCCTCAATCCCATGCCTTGATCACAGCATTGTCATTTGTTTAAACGCACTAAGTTAATTATAGATGATCTTCCTAAGTTTGTATACTTTTAAAACTTTTTACACAGAGGTGAAATTCAGCAGGTTCTAGCAGATTCGCTAGAACCAGTATTAAATTTTCTAAGCAGTTCAGAGAACTGGTTGTTAGAAGAAATCTCCTTTTGTTTTTTTTTCCACTTTACAGGGTTAATCCTGTAAGGAAGGCAGCAAAAAAACCATTCTGGTGTTGTTTATACCCTACTCTTTATTGCCCTTACAAAAACTGCCCACCCAGTCACATGACCCTCCCCCCAGCCATGCCCCACCAGCCATGCTCACAGAACCAGTAGTAAAAAAAATTGAATTCCACCACTGGTCCAAATGATAATGCTAATCTTCCAAGACTCAAAATCATGTTTGGAATATAGTAACATACACTTAAGACTGTCAGCTCTAAACAAGAGGTTAAAAATGTCAGCAACTGGAAGACTTGCAGAGGGACAGGACTAGAGAGTGTGCTACAATGGAAGGCACCAACACCCATTGATGTAGGTATCAAATTCTGTTTCCCCATGTTCTCTGAACTTCATAAATATATTCTACTTAGCTGTGAAATATGTATACTTCCAGGAGAAAAAAAGAACTTGTCTACTACCAGATTAAAAAAATACACATCTTACTTCTCTGTAAATGTGTTTGTCCTGTAGGAAGCTAATCAACTTGTTAAATCCTATCCTGTGTTAAAACTGCTTAAGAAGAAGTTCTTGATAATTTTGAAACTATTTTAGAAAATATGAGTGGGATGAAAGTAAATAGGACACTATTTTTATTTTATTTTATTTTTCCTAGAAAACTGTACCTCAGTTATGTATTTTAGGAGAAAAAGCACAGTTAATAAAATGTCTTGGGTCTAGAGTTGGGTTTAAAGTTGTAGGGTTTTTTTTTCTTTGCTTTGGTGCCTTCAAGTCAGTCTTGACTCCTGATAATTGTTCGGACAAATGTCATTTTTGGAAGTGGATTTGCTTCTTCTTCCTGGGTTTGAGACATAATGACTGGCTCAAAGTCACCCAACTCCAATTTCTTTAACCACTACACCAAACTGGCTCGCAAGGATTTAGAATACTCCTGCATAAATGCCTGCTAAACAAAAGTGCTTCACAATTCTGCATCTGTATTTGGCATGCTCATCCATTTTAGCAGCTGCCTTTTACACATTTTGCTGATAGCATAAACTTTATAGCAAAGATTCCATGGTTGAACTCTCAGAATATTGTATGTCCTTGAATGTAGCTTAAACATTATTTTTACATGGCACTAATAAATTCAATAGGTCACAGTTTGGATGATTTTTCCTTGCTAGGAAAGCTCATTAGAGGTTGTAGTATTTCCAGCAGTCTGAATCTAATTAAGATCTCTATTGGCAAATAGAACACACTCTATTTAGCACAGAGGAAAGTGCAGATATTTTGTCCCAGACTACAAAGGTGCTGCAGATATTTTGTCCCAGTCTACTGTTGTCTATCATTTCCAAATTGTTAGACTTCTGGAACTGCCTGGAAACTAGCTCCCCACAAGGCAGCATTCTGCAGTCAGAGAATATATTCAGCAACGCACAAACATACACACAAAAACACTCAAAGATATTTAGGTTTTCCACTCTTTGGGTTTACCCAAGTCTATTGGCACTTGACTTTGTGAACAATAGTTCAAAAATGCTGCAAAGATACAGCACTCATAAAAGAACATTAAAAATGTTATTTTTATAGCATTATGGAAAAATGTTTTAACTTTGTTTAGTTCATAAAGAGAAAGAAATCCCTACTAAACTAAATTCTTGACCTTCCTACCAATATCAGCCAGAAATAATACAGCTACAAACGTAGTAATATATTCTGTGTTCTGAGTTCTGTGAGGTTTCCCCAGTAGTTGCAGTTTTAGGAAATTTGGATCTTCAAAATATATGAGCCGCCCATGTGCCATTGCACAGATAATTCATGTCTGCAGTGGGAAGTTGACTAATTTAACCTAAATAAACCTCTTTTTCTTTTAAAGCTTTTAAGTGGCTAGAGTAATCTCCCACAATAGTGCCACTTTTGGCATCTTCCTTAAAAATCTGATCAGTGTCACAAGTTTGTGACAGCAAAAGTTTCCTGAACAGCCTGAGTGCTGACACCTGGTGAGCAGGTGGGTTGCCTTGGCAACAAAATCCTAGCAAAGAAGAAGTAATTGATAAATAGACCTCTGCATCAGGACCAACTGTACCCTACTGTGGGTAGAAACAAACACACAATCAGAAGACTAATTACAAAGAGCCTGATAAAAGCCATAAAGAACAAGGAGACCATGCTGCACATCAGGAGCAGATATTACTTTATGCATTTGACAACCTGGTATAGCTACCATCTTTATTTTTTCTGTGGTCTTAATTATGGCTAGTGACTAATATAACAAAAAAAGCAATCCTACACAAACTTTAAAGCATGTATTTCAGACAGGCAGCCTGCAAGCCGTGCCCACCCCAGCTCTGCAAAGGGGAAAAACATCACAAAATATCACAAGTTTGACAGCGTGCCTTAAAGATTCCCATGTCTACAGTTCAAATGCACCAAAATTTGAAACTATTTATAGATCAAAAGTAGCCCAATCTGTAAACATTTTATTCTGTTTATGAGAATTTCTTTAGTAAATCCTTTTTGGAATGATTATCTGACATACGCTGCACAAAACTCTGAAGGTTTGACTTATGTGAAGATGAACAACTTTGACTTTGGTAATTGGCATCTCATTTACGAAAGATGTTATAGAATATGATAGAAAGGGAATTTTATTTTTAGAAGTCCATTCCATGAAAAATATTTGGCTTGGCTTGGATTTTAATATGGAGATTCATGAGTATGTAAATCTTTGGAATAATTTTTCTTTAAAATTAAGTGGTAAAATATTTTATTGGAAAGTATGAGCAGAAACCATTGTAGGTACAGTGGTACCTCTACTTACGAAATTAATTCATTCCGGAAGCCGTTTTGTAACTCGAAAATTTTGTAAGTAGAGATGCATTGTACCTGATGCCCAGCGCCATCTCCGAGCCCGAGAACAAGTACCTGCCCGAGCTGATGGCCTTTTGTATCTTGGAACATAATTTGTAAGTAGAGACTATTTTTTTCTCGAAAAATTTTTTGTAAGTTAAAATTTTTGTAATTAGAGGTCTTTGTAAGTAGAGGTACCACTGTACTTTAAACCAATTAACAAATACTTTTTTCAGCTTCAAATGGAATTGGTCTTCCTAATTCAGAACATTGACAAAATATTCATTTCAAGCATGAATATCAATCATAGCTCATTGTGGCCCAGATGCTTCAGAGATACCCAAGGTAATTTATCTGAGAGAACCCATGATTAAAATTAAGCCTAACATTTATCTTTTTTCTTCATTAAATTTTGTCCAAATATTGGAGACTATCTCAACAAGTCCTTCAGTTTCTTGGCAAGATTTTTCACAATTCTTTGGAGAGAAAGTAAAAATCTGCAAATATCTTGGCAATGTTTCTTCTTTCAGAGAATGTGATTAGCCCATGTTCACCTAGTTAGCTTTGTGCTTAAATCCGGACTAGTATTCATAGTCTCCCAGTTTTTTGCATGATATCTACATCTCACAATTTATATGAATAATTAAATAGTTAAATAATATTTTAAAGTAATTACCACTGGGGTTTATTAATTATATACCAAAGAATAAGAATATCCAATAATGCCACATCAATGATTGAAAGTCTTTAAAAAATGAAAAATTGGTATCCATGATTTTGAGATTAAAATTGATTTATCAAAATTTTGAAGTTTGAAGATACTATATTTGAAAGGATGAAGATCACATTTTTTTGTGAAAAATGTAAAATGTTAGGGTTTATGACCAGCATGATTACCATGTTTTACATCTACATAAGTAGATTTATGGAAAAATCCATCAATGTAGATTTTATTTATCAAATTATAGATTCCTTTGTTTAATGTAAAAGAATACAATTTAAGGAAGTTCTTTCATAGCATATACCAAAACTGAAGTTGTTCTGTACCATATTTGGTATAAGGGAGACACCAAGTTTGGCGTGGAGAATCAGAGAGCGGGAGAATCCTGCTCTCTGATTGGCCAAAGCGTGCTTTGTATATACTATAAATAGCTGTAAAATACTAGCCGTTTCGTTCTTGATGAGTGCTTTTGCTTGTAATACAAAGAGCTGATTTCACAGAAGCATCGTCTGGTCTCTCTATTCTCGCAACAAAACACTGGCGACGAAGGTGGGTTTTAGGAGACCGAAGGAAACAAGCGGAAAAAGCCTCAATAGGTTCCACAATGCCAATGCACGCACCGCCGGTGCCATTTGACCCAGATTCCAAAGAATGGGAGGTGTTCATGATTAGGTTCAGAAGTTACCTAGTCGCAAATGATTTGGAAAGAGCAAGTGACGACAAGAAGAGAGCTCTGCTAATCGGGTACTGCGGGCAACGAACTCTTCGCCTGGCAAAAGGGCTAGTTTCTCCACAGTTGGTGGAGACAATGCCGTGGGCGGAGTTGCAAAAAATACTAAAAGAGCACTTCGAGCCAATGCCATCCAGGACGGTGCTCAGACACAAATTTAACAAAAGAAACCAGAAGGACGGTGAATCGGTGAACGATTACATCACAGAGCTGAGAATGGCCATGGAAAAGTGCGAATTCAACGACCTGGAGGATCAACTAACGGATCAGTTAGTGTGTGGGGTGAAAGACCCCCTCCTCCAGCAAAAATTACTTGCCAAGCCAGAATTGACCT
>JAEANM010015224.1:0-13702 GCA_017656035.1 Myanophis thanlyinensis
TAAGAAGCACACCTTGCCTATCCCAAAAAACAGTCGCCATAATCTTCCTTGCAGAGAATGTTTGCAAACATTTTCTTAGTTTTTTGGGGGGAATTTGTGTGCCCCCACTGCATAGACTGCAATTTGGTCTCGCTGTTCACATGTTTGACCCAAGTTTCATCTCCAGTTATGATTCGATCAAATTAATCTCCATCTTTGTCGTAAGAGTCCAGAAATGTCAATGATGCAGTCATACACTGACTCTTGTGGTTTTCTGTCAGGATTTTTGACACCCATCTTGCACAAAATTTGTGGTAGCCTAGCTTTTGTGTAACAATTTCATGCAACAAATAGCGTGAAATTTGTGGAAAACTAAGCAAAAGTTCTGTTATTGTGAAATGGCGGTTTTCACAAATCTTGTCATCGACTTTTGTGACTGGTTCATCAGTCACAATGCTCAGATGTCCACTCCGCTGTTCATCATGAACATTAGTTCGGCCATTTTTAAACTTAATGCACCATTGGCAAACTCCACATCCAGTGATGATGTTGTCCCCATACACTTCACACAGTTGCCAAAAAATTTCAATCGGCTTATGTTTCTTTTGCCAACAAAAACCTTATCAGTGATCGCACCTCACAACTCGCGGGATTTTCAATTGCAGCACACATTTCAAACGTTTGCTGTGAAATAACAGGCAACGATACGAACCTCCCACTAGCACAACTAGATGCAGACTGAGCAGCAGACGCACAGACCAAAGATGGCCATGCTAGCTCTGCCCCTTCTTGCTACAGACGAAAACGTAATCTATTTTGTGGATAGCCCTCGTACAATGGTTGACACAATGCTTTACAGCTCTTCCTCACTGCATCTACAGTAAGGATGTCCCCCCCCCGCCGCCATATTCTCCCCCCCCCCCATTTCTTCCACACAGCTAAGCATGGAGAGGAGAGGAGGATTGTGTGATACTCAGAAATCATTGATCTGAAATCCCTTTCAGAATGACCAGAGTCAAGGAAAAGTACAGCTGGGAATTATGGACATGGAGCCAAATTTATTTATAGGACATAAGGCTGAGAAATTATGGCCCAAAAATATTGCTTTTAATAAACTAGTCAATAGGAACCATTATTCAAAATATGGCAATAGTATTTAGTTAAGAAAAGTGATGTCTAAACAATAATATAGGTACAAGTGATCCTCACTTAATGAGCAACTGTTTAGCAACAATCTGAAATTACAAGAGCATTGAAAAAGTAACTTTACTACAGGCCCTACACTTACAATTGTTGTGGTGCCCTCATGATTTCATGATCTGGCTTCCTATAAACAGAGTCAATGGAGAAACTGGCAGTAGAATCAAAATTGCAGTCATGTAATGTTCCATGTTGCTTAGCAATGGAATTGTCGTTCCAATTGTGGTCATTATGCAAGGACCTTTATATCAGTGTGAAGCACAGAATGACAGACTTGATGAAGATAAGTAGAGCTTGCGATTCAGCTTCTTAAATCAAAAGTTATTGTTATCATTCATGGTTGCTGGTCATGATAGGCATATGATACTTAACAGGATTAGGAGCAGTAGGCCTCTTAATACTGGCCCCTGGGGAATATTAGCAGAATGACCCTAATGAATACATGTCCTGTTTGTAGGCATTTCTCTGACTTTATTGAATGCTGACTATATATTAGAATGTTGGACAAGCTATTCTTTTGATTTCAATTAATAGAGGTCTTACATCGTAACAACAGTACTTATTTGGACTTCCTTTTGGCACAGACAGCTAGGAGAGAAATCTGAACAAACAACCTGGTTTATAAATATGTCTCATCTTTCAATTATCCAATTACAACTGGATAGGCTGGAAAAAATTAGAGTTTAAGAACAAAATGTGGATTTACAGTAAGTTGCTCACACTTTGTTCTGGTTTCAGAGCCCCTATTCCCAAAGAAAATTGTCAAATTATTTCCTATATTCCCACTTAATGTTAAAGATACAGGTTATTTTTATACTATCTGGATTGAAAGAACTTGTCCTGAGATTAATTTATAGAGCAGGGGTAGGGAACCTTGGCTCTTTCATGACTCATGGACTTCAACTCCCAGAATTCCTGAGATGGCACCTCTTGCCTTAGCTTAGAACCTAAGTCTTAACAGCTTAAAATGGCTGTCTCAGGAATTCTGGGAGTTGAAGTCCATGAGTCATGAAAGAGCCAAGGTTCCCTACCCCTGTTATAGAGCATGTAAATTTTTTTTAGCCTAGAACAGGGACTCCAAACTTGGCAATTTCAAAATTTGTGGACTTTAACTCTCAGCTGGCTGAGGAATTCTGGGAGTTGAAGTCCACAAGTCTTAAAAGTTGCCAAGACGGTAGGCCCCTGCCCTAGAAAATATAAACTAGCAATATATAGCAATCAATTGAATGAATTGTTTCTGCCCTCCTCTCTGCCCCTATTAATTTTTTAGGAAGTAAGAGTTCCACAACAGCAAAACAAATTGAGCCTGGAGGCAATACCAGGCCACTAGTGTTCCGGGTCCATGCTAGTGTACCTTCACTAGTTCGTGAAATTTTATTGGAACGTGGTTGGGTTGAATATGATGAACATGAGCAAGATAACGAAGACTGGAACTTGTACTGGAGGAATTGTCCTTTCCGGATGACAGAACACCAGAGCATTAAACCATGGCAGAGGCTCAATCATCATCCAGAAACCATCCGAATCACTCGGAAAGATTATTTGGCAAGACATCTGAAACGCATGAAGGGAATTTATGGAACCACCCTTTATGAGTTCAGTCCAGTGGCTTTCATCATGCCCAATGACTATATAAAATTCATAACTGAGTACTCCAAGGAGAGGCAAATACCAGGAAAAAAATTGAGTTACTGGATCTGCAAGCCAGTTGATAGGTCTCGCGGGAGAGGCATCCTAATTTTTCAAGACATTAAGGATTTTGTTTATGACTGCATGGTAATTGTGCAAAAGTATATCAGTAACCCTTTGCTTATTTCTGGATACAAATGGGACCTCCGTATTTATGTTTGCGTTACAAGCTTTTACCCTCTTACAATTTATATATATGAAGAAGGACTGGTGAGGTTTGCAACAGAGAAGTTTGACCTTAGATCCCTTGACAACGTTTATGCTCACTTGACAAACACGAGCATCAATAAGTTTGGACCATCATACAGAAAGGACAAAGACGTCATTGGCTCTGGATGCAAATGGACTGTGAGCAGATTTCGGGCCTATTTACGGAGCTGCCATGTTGATGACCTGCTCCTGTGGAAAAGAATCAACCGTATAGTCATTCTAACTTTGTTGGCTATCACCACTTCAGTACCATTCACTTCTAACTGCTTTGAGCTCTTTGGGTTTGACATTTTGGTCGATGAGAAAATGAAACCCTGGCTTCTAGAAGTAAACCACAGCCCAGGCCTGCGTTTAGACTGTGCCAGTGATGTCGTTGTCAAAAGGAAGCTGCTCCATGACATTGTCGACTTGCTGAACTACAAGGAGGCAGATACTCTAAGAAAAAGCAGAGGAACCAGTCGGAGGCTTTCGTGCTTCTGCCAAACACAATATATGCTGACAAGACAGTCAGAGGTCCCACTGGATTTCCTGGCTTGTGGGAAAGGAACCAAATCAGCAACAACTTCTCCTTCTCCGTCGTATTTGCAGATCAATAAAAGAACACCCACCTATGGCAGAACAGCTAGTGCATATCCTCGAAAAACATTGACTTCACAATTACGTGAAAAGATGCACATGCCCCAAACGCCTATCCAATCGAAGCCATTATCCAAAAGCAGACAGATGTTAAGAACTAGTCATTCGCTATGTGAGTCTGTGCAGTCCACACATTGGCTTAACTCACTAGAGTTCTATACCCACAAGCCAACTATTCCTCCTTATTTTCTCTCAGATAAAGACAGACGTCCGTTCCCCCGCGTAGGTGATTTTATCCTTATATTTCCTTTCAATGATGCAGCACTTGAAGCATCTAAGAATGGAATGAATGTCAAAAGTGTAATACAAGAAATCCATAAATTAATGAGTAGAGAATTACAACCAGAACATCAAAAAATTAAAAAAAAACTTAGTTAACCAATAGACAAATGGTTTGAGCAATTCTATATTCTTTTGATGAAAGAGCTTGAAAGCTGATGACAAAAATATAATGTGTGCCATTCTTATACTAGACTTCCTCAACCTGGTGTCCACCACATGTGCTTGCCTATATTTCTCAGATAATAAAATCAGTAGAATTCAATATATCTAGCAGGAGGGTAATTTTGGAAGTCTCCTCTATACACTTCCAATTTTTCTTCCCTTTTTCTTCCTTTGAAACAATTCTCTTCTCAATATAAGTGCAAATGTTGGAAAATGTGCACCAATCTCCTTCAAAATATTATTATATTTATACAAATAATGGAAACAAAAGAAATAAAATATTTAAAAATTTATTCAGATTATGGCATTTGAATCAGTAAACATTATACTAACATATCATTGTTTAATTTTAAAAAGACTTTTGGCCACTTTCAATTTGCATTCCTGTTTAGCATCAAAATTACAAAAGTGAAAACAGAAGGTCAAATAACCTGTTTCCCATGAACATGTCAAAAATACAGAAGTCTTTTCTGTGGTCTAACATAGACGTGCTCATTATCCACAAATTCATCCTGTCACTAAAGGACCCACACAGGATCCAAACACAAGATGTGAAACCAGATGAGCTTTCTATTCACAAGATGTGACACCAGTTGAGCCTTCCCAAACTCAGCACCCTCTATAGGAGTTGGACTATAAACTAATTCCTAGCCATGCAAACAGTGGTAATACACTTTATACTCCAACACTTCTAAAAATCACCAACTTGGAAAAAGATGTACACCAGGGAAAGAAACAAATAAAAAGACAGTTGAGTAACAGGGAGACTCAGATACAGAGCTCCTGAAATTTACACAACTTAGTACCTGAATTTCTTCACATAGCTGAAAAAATATTATGGATATGCATTCCTGAAGAGTGAAACCTATCTGGATGCAAATGTTTATCCTGATTTAATTTCAATGGAGCACTTATGGCATTTCTATAACATAGGATTTATTTTCACATACTGTACTTACGAATATAAAATGAGTATAAAATGGAAGTTCATAACATTAAAACTCCATTGAGTTTTATTTGCCTGTAGATTTCTAGGGAGCTCCATTATTTCCTGAATAGAACTCTGCCAACTCGGCCCCTCCATTTTGGAAAGGGAGGAGGGTAAAAACTATAAATAGAACTTGATGTATGACACCAGCAGGGCAGAATTTCCATTGCTAGGCAAGGCAATTGGTAAGTCAGTTGTGCCTGATTATACTTTTTTTTTTTTTGCCATGATTAAGTGAATCCCTGCAAGTATTAAGCGAATCATGAAGTTATTAGATGAATTCAACTTCCCCCATTAACGTTGCTCGCCGGAAGTTAGCTGAGAAGATTGCAAATGGCAATTGAAAGACCCTGGGATGCAACAAACACCCAAATTTTGATCACATGACTGTGGGGATCCTATGACAGTCATAAGTGCAAAAACGGGTTGTAACTCACTTTTCTTTAGTGCCATTCATCTTTGATCGCTAAACAAATGGCCGTAAATCAAGGATGACTTTTCCCTTCCTGTTGCATACAAAACATTCAGCAACTACTTGATTGGTGTGTGTAGTCATTTCCACCTAACTACTAGCCCTTCTATTTCCAGAAATATCTGTTCTTACTTCTGCCTTTTCACAAGTTTTAAGAGGCATTGCCCCAGCCTCCCTGGCTAAAAGATTTATTTTCTGGCCTGGTTGCACATAACAATATAGTATTAATTTTAGCTTGATCTCATTGTGATTTGTAAATCACTGTTTATGGCTTGGCATGTTGTAAAAATCCCAGTCAGTTATGACTAATTCAACAAACCCTGGCTTAACAAATAATGGCTTGGCTAATCACAGAAATCTCAAAACTCAGATCCTGGAGAGGTAACCTTGATCAGCTCAAAATTGGTGATATTTTAGAAGAATAGTTTACATTAAAAAAAGAAGAACATTTTCCTGTGCGACAAACAAAATGCTACAGATGAGTACAAGAATTCAAACTTGCATGATAAAAATTATGATGATCCCCACAGGAGTGGGGCAAATAACAAAGGATTTATAAAACCTTCACCCAAAACACTATAGTTTATGTATTTCCATCAGACCTCGGGATACAGCTATGTGTGATGACGTTAGTGTATCTGTGTCATGATTCTGACCTCACCACAATGTGTTTCATATGCTAGATGTAGTTGTGATTGATTATTTAGAATATACCTTTTTTTTTCTTTTAACGATCTTGTAATCCCTTACATTGGAGTGGACTTGTGGCGACTGACTAGAGCTGAGCATTTACAGCTGGATGCATGCGGCCCCTCCTGAGCTCCATTTTCACTGGCAGAGAATTACAGGAGGCCATGGCAAGCAAAAATGGAGCTCGGGAGCCCATTTTCGCTGGAAGAGTGTTCATACCATCACAGGTGCCCCCAACATGAGTGACGTTGAGCTGGCCACTCCCACCCTGGCCCCCTAGATCAAACACAACTCTGATGCAGCCCTCAATGAAATTGAGTTTGACATCCTTGATTTAGGGGAATGAGTCATTCATGGTGAATAAGCGCTTCCTTATCATTCTGCATTTGGACCTGTTCAGCAATGTTCTTGATTTCCCACTGGCCATTAGAATACACAGTCCTTATAGTACCATCAGGGTACTCTCTTCTTTTTGACCCAGCAGTTTGGATCTCCTTTTGCCCATTACAAAAGTGGATGGTTTTATCTCCATTTCTGTAAAGAAAGAAATAATATGTCCAGTTTCAAAGTGCTTAAGAGTCAAAGCACTTGCCCAGTCCAAAGACAAGGAATTCCAGACTCCAGGAATCTTTTTTAAGTTTAGTAAGGCAGCCAGTAAATCAGATGGCTATCACACAGGGATACTTTATTTAACAGAGATTAACTAGGGTTCCTCAGAAAAAGTGTAACAGAAACGAAGCACAGGTACTGCCTAGCCTGAAAGTCGAGAATGGCTTATACATACAGTATAATCTCAATGTATGTCCAGTCTCTTAGTGACCATTTGAAGGGACAGACCCTTCCCCAAAACTACTTATGACAGTTTCAAAATTCTGATGTCATCTCCATGAGGTCATGTGACTGCATTTTTGGCGCTCAGCAATCAACCCGCATTTACAAGCCATTTGCAGAGCCTTGTGGTCACATGACCATGATTTATAATGTTTTTGCCAGAAAGCAGCATTTACTTCCAATTTCCAGCAAAGCATACCACATAACAAACAATGGATT
Organism: Myanophis thanlyinensis; assembly: GCA_017656035.1. NCBI lineage: Eukaryota > Metazoa > Chordata > Lepidosauria > Squamata > Homalopsidae > Myanophis > Myanophis thanlyinensis. The sequence continues at coordinate 7,359 of JAEANM010015224.1, forward strand.
TGCTTACCAATAACCACATTCATTTCTCAACCAACACAAAAAGAATCTTAAAACTGGATCTGGTTATGCGGTGACCTTAGTTTATGACCAACATAACTTACCACTGCAATTGAGGGAGGGGGCTCAGTTATGGTCATAAGTTGAGGACTATCTATAGTTTGGTCTAGGCAGGACTCACAAATCTTGCAGTGGAAAAAGCTACTGGAAATCTGCTCTCTTTTAATAGTTCCTGACAAAAAAAACCTGATATGTTGACTTAAGTCAGTACCATTGCCTTCTGTGTCTAGTCTATATCTCTGAAATTACTTACTTTTCTACTTTAACCATTGTGCCATCTGGGAAAATGGTTTCCTCAAATCCTCCATCATAGCGGCGTTTCACTGTCTGGTTTGGAAAGATGATCTCTTCAGTACCATCAGGATGATACTTTTCTGTTAACAATGGCATCATTCAAAATTCCTCATAAACCAAATTGCCCATAGTTTCCCAGTATGAATGTATTATGAATAAAACACACACATAGCCATTATATACAGTGATGTAACAACAGCAGGCTACAATAGATTTCTCATGCAGGAATGGTGGCCCATTTGAATTCTAAACCTGCTGAGGCCTCAACTCCCTAATTAAGGGAACGTAGTTTACATATATTGTTTTCCAAACAGAAAACAGATGAGTAAAATATGTACAAAAAATCAATGTTGTACTTATAGTAGCAAGCTATTATGTATAATGCATGTAACCATGTAAAATGCAATTCTCCACTAGGGGAAAAAATGCAACCTAATATTATTTCACAATCACACTTCTTAAATTGTTCCTTCCATCTGTAAGGCTACCACATAAGCTTGCATAACTATCAACATCAGACATCAAAAGAGCAAAAATGCATTGACAATACAAACTTTTTTTTATGTCTCCTACTCCAGACAGATCTGTCTACTGTGAACCACCCTAGAAATCTCTATTTTAAAGGGCAATAAGAAAGTTAATATAAGAAAAAATATGTTACCTCTATTAAGCCAGTGTGTTTCATGATCTACAGAGGTCTTAAGCGTCTATTTTGGTAGCCGTTTCATAAGGAGAGTCATACAAAATCATGTAACTTTTAATCTTAAATTATATTTGCTACCTCTATCAACTCTAGATGTGTTGAAGTATAGTTCCAATAGCCAAAGTGGTTTAGGATCATGTAAGATGTAGTCCTACACATCTGATTAGGGAAGCATAGTCTATTATCTACCAACTAACACTGCTGAAGAAGTTGGTTTAAAACTTAATATGCCAACATTACATACCAATCTGATCATTTGGAAACTGCAGCACCTCCAACCCATCGGGATAAATAGTCCTGCTTGCCTGTGCATCTGCGTAGTAATAAATCTGAAAAAGAGGAAACAAATCTTGGTTGCTTACCATCCTTTCCCCCCAGATAACTTTTAAATAAAACTTTTCCTTTTACTTAATATCTTTGTGACAGAAGTAATACATAAAAGCTAGCTGCATTACTTGCATGGCTCGTTTCCAATGGTGCTGATTTCTTTCCATTGTTAAGACTGAGAATGGAAAGAAACTGAATTGAATCTGTAGCCCATGAATACATCAGTGTGAGGAGTCCTTGGTGCTCTCTGAGCTTGCTTGTTTTCTTACTAGCACTGATGATGTTACCTAGTTTGGGTAATGAAACGTCTGTAAGAAAGCAAGAAAGCTCAGAGAGCACCAAGGCCACCTCATGTCAACCTGTCAGTATATGAGAGTTCATGACACGTTAACAAAGTCAGCCAATGAATAGGCATAGCAACAGATCAGCCAATGGGAGCTGTTTGGAAACTGAAACAGTATTTGCTGGAGACTGCAAGGAGCCTGGATGTGGCTTAGCTCTGCAGCTCAAGAAACTGAAACTAGTCTGTGATGAGCTCTGAACTGAAACTCCTCTCCTCTGCTTGTGTTTGCTTGTTAATTGCTACCATGTTGGAAAAGCCTACCATTTGGTATTGTATATTTACTTCATGTTATATTATATATAGAGAAGTTGCTGAATCAGTTACTTATGTGTGCTTCTGAATGTGTTCGCTGCTGCAAACTCTGACAAACCCTGAGCTACAAATATTCTCCTTTATTAATACATCACTATGTTAAGGAGCAGGGGGATGGGGTGAGGAAGGAAAAAAGGAACCACTATGTTTTTCAATTCAAGTCCTTTGTATGCATATGCAAACATAACATACAATATTAATACGGCAGCTGACCCCAGTATTCTTCAGCAGTCTAATCAAAATGCAGCTGCTAAAATTATTTCTTTGTATAGAATAACATCCCTCAAGAACATTTTTCCAACCTCAGGCCCTCCAGACTGTCTGCAGCTAGGGCTGATGCCTACAATTCCATTTTTAAATATATCTTCAGGCATTCTGGGAAGACTGAAGGTTTGTATAGCAAAGGTGGCCAGGAGGTTGAGTTGATGCTAGCAGGAGATCTCTGGAGCATTTAAAATAAATCAGCAGGGATTTCCTATTTTAAACGACTTAACAAGAGTATTCACAAAAATGACCCTGACTGAAACATTGCACAGATAGTCTTTGCTTAATGACTGCCCTGTTTAGCAACTGTTCAAAGTTACAAATCTAATAAAAAAGTAACTTTAGGACTGGTCCTCGCACTTATGACATTGCAGGTACCCATGGTCATGTGAGCGAGAGTCCAGCACTTTGAAACCAGTGCAGTGGGTGTTTATGACCGTCACAGTGTCCTGCAGTCAGGTGGTTGCTATTTGCAGATTTCACAGCCAGCTTCCGACAAGCAGAATCAATGGAAAAGCCAGCAATAAAATTGCACTACGGTCATGTGATGTCTCACTTAATGGCCGTGTAGCTTAGCAATAGAAAAGCTTGCAGATAAACTGGCAAATGTGGAAATGTTATGAGTTGCATTCAGGTCTTCTATTCGAAAGAAACTCCTGTATTCAAGGGCAACTGGTTCTTGAAATTCCTTAATTTTAATTATTTGACTCTTGTACTGAGCCCCAGTTTGGTATTAAATAAACAAAACAAAAAAACCTCACACATTCTGCAAGCCTGAAATTGGCTTTCCCATACTATTATTCAAGGTTTTCATTATGTTAAATGCTTTTATGGCCCTTCCCAAAATATTGCCTTGTAACACTTTTGTTATAACAGAATAACAGAATTGGAAGGGAAACCCCATACAATTCCAAACGGTTGTCCAATCTTCTCTTTAAAACCACCATTATTGGAGCATCCACAATTTCTGGAGACAAGTTGTTCCAGAAATTATAGCTTTAAAGCAGAGCGATTGAAACAAACATACTCACCACTGTCTGATCTGCTAAGATCTTTTTAATATCGCCATTGTAAAAAGTAACAGTAGCTGTCTTTTTATCAGGACTAATTTCCATTTTTGTGCCATTGGGGTATGTAGTAATTCGGTGTCCATCGGTGAACAGCTGCTTCACCTTTGAAGCAAAGACCAGATGTTTGAGAATACACGTTTCCTTTCTTGTATGAACAGTCACAACTTAACAAACATCACTCTTAAAGGATCATGTCTCCACTGGAAGGTTGTGTCTGGGTCTTTTGAAAACAAATTTAGCTGCTAAATAGTTCCATCTTAGCACGGGAAAAAGCAAGCTGGGATATAAGTTTAATCTCTTTATTCACATGTATGTAAACTCTCCTTTATTCATTTACAGTATTTCTATGCTGTAATCACCCTGACAAAATTTTACAAAGAGCCAAGAAGGTATTTTTCTCTATTTGCATCACCCATTTCCAACATTCTTCTATCATTTTCCTTTCCATTAAAAAAATTGTCCATGAAGAAAATAAAATGTAACTCTTGTACTAGGTTTTGTGACCAGCAAAACAGAAGCCCTCCATCTGGAAGCTGACAGAGTAGTGGCCCATTTAATGTTGTGCAACCTACATCTATTTTCAAAGTAAAAAAAAAAATATCACTATTTGGGACCGATCAAAATATGGCAGCAGGAAGCAAATAGAATTCCACTCAAACTGTGATAGCTTTTTCTTGACCCCAACTTTGTTTAAAAATATCAAATGATGTTGGAACCCTTTTTTAGACATACTTTACCCTTTTTGTAATTAAATTTCTGGATGGGAAAAAAATTGGTAGTATTTCTATCATGGAAATATCTTCCCTTTGCAAAACAAGTAAAGAAAGGGAAAGAAATCCATCTTCATGAAAATGACCCTGTTTTCCATCATGAGTTATTAAATTTATATGGCACCCAAGTCCCAGAAATTCTTGTGAGAACAGAAACTAGGTTGCTTACCTACTCAAGGATCTTTGCTCAAATCTTGCAGTACTCAACTTAAACTCATTGAATATTTCCCTATATAAACATGTAGTATTTTTACAAAGCAAGAAAAGGGGTGTGGGAAGGGGGCTTAAAGACCTAGATGTTCCCTCAGCCATTTGAGTCATGAGGCTAAACCTGCCCTGTTGGTGTCTCCATTTCCTTTGGTCTTTATTGAGTGAAAATGGATGTTGGTTATTACTATTTTAGATTATTATTGTGGATGCTTTATCATGTATATTATGTTGTTAGGTCAGTGGTGGGCTTCACATAATTTAACAACCGGTCTGCCTTGTGCAGAACCGAAAATATGAGTGCTCACACATGCCTTCCATGCTTGCACACAGCTTCTTGCACACACAGAGGCAAGACATGGAAGAATGGGAAAGGTGCGGAAATCAGTGAGTGAGCCAAACAGTGAGATATATAGGACAGGGTAGGACAGGGGTGGGTGGATGGGCCCAGCAGGTGCTGCAATTTTCCTGTTCTCCGAACTGCGCAGAATTTGAACAGCTGGCTTGGGAAAACTGATGGGGCCAGGCAGCATCCCACCTTTGGTTAGGGTGTTTGCAGGGCTTACCTGTTTTAATATTCTGTGTGCTCCCTAGAGCCACTCTTGAAAGATGTGCAACTAGATACAGTACAGTAAATTGCTAAAAATATATAAACAAATCCAAAAATAAGAAAAGCTCAGTATCTATATTGGCTGTACTCCCACAAACTCTAAAGGGGCTATATATATGTTATTATAAAGTCAATATAGATTTGCAACCCTATTAGGTTCTATAATGATAATTATTTATACGTAACTTTTATTATAAAGCTCTATATAAAGAGCTATATTTTACCTGTTATTTCTGTTATATTTAGAGCTGTTTTTTAAATACTTGTCCTATGATACAAGCTGCATTTCCTTCAACTGTTTTTGGGATAGATGTAGCATGCAACATTCTACAAAGCTGTTTCAATATCTTTCAATAAATGTACGAGCAGTAATCTCAAGGTTTCTTTGACAGCCTTTACAGTAGAGCAAAAGAATCCTGCTGCCAGTCACAAATGCTGTTTTTATGAGATTCATGTCTGGCACAAATTGCATTATAAATTCAGTTTCTCTACAAGTCAACATAATCAGCATCTCCTTGGAGACTGTCAGTCCTGCATGGGGTGCTCCAATTTGCACATTGATGAATTGCCATATGGCACAGACATATGCCTGTAATAGTTTAATTTTCGCATTATGTGACCCCCATTGTACCCAAACTAGCTGTATGGGAAGAAGCACCTAGGAGATTATGCAAGATCTCTCGGAGAGCAGATGGGAAACATACTTCTAACAAATAAATTTTTCAAAACATGTGCCAAATGAAACTAACTGCCCAGCATGCTTGGTACAACCTCAAATTAAGGATATGTATAAAAGGCAGTTCCATTTTATCCAGCAAATTGAACCTGCATTGTTCTGAAGCTAACCATGATACCCAAACTGAAAGTCCCTACATCTTTTATCTTAAAACAGCTACAGCTGTTTTTTCACCTGAAATTTCCCTGATCCACATTAGAATAGAATAACAGAATTGGAAGGGGCCTTGGAGGTCTTCTAGTCCAACCTCCTGCTCAGGCAGGAAACGCTATACCATTTCAGACAATTGGTTATCCAATCTTGAGCAACCTTAAGCATTGAGAGACACGGCTCTCGGGGTCTGAGAGAAGAACAGGGAAGACTTGAGAAGATGGCACTGAGACGACAAGCTCGGGAGGCTGCCAGGCTCCGCTGGGACAGATCAGGATGGCAACGTCAAGGCAGAGGCCTCCAGGGGCTGCAGAGGTGGGGAGGCAAAAGTTCAAGAGATGGCCAAGCTCTGCTGGGGCAGATCAGGATGGTGACGCTGATGGTCCCTTTCAGGGACTGCTGAGGCACTGAGACAAAGGCTCCAAGAGACTGCCGAGACACCAAGGCAGAGGCTATGAGGGACCGCTGAGGACCCTGGAGAGACCAGGGATATGGCCTCAG
>JAEANM010015225.1:0-13701 GCA_017656035.1 Myanophis thanlyinensis
CCTCGTAAACGCTTCTCCTTCAGTCCAGCTGGGACCTCCCTAATCGGCAGCCTCGAGATCAGTGTGACATCTTGTCATTGAACAAGTCATAGCCCTCCATTCTATCCCAACATCTCAGCGGGCTTTTACCACACTTGCCAACCCATCACACTTGTCCCATTTGCTTTCCCACATGAAGATTTCTTGTTCCTCCGTTTGTCTGCAGATGTGGACTTGGTGATTGGTCTTATGCATGTGCTGAAGATTTCTAAGTAAGTTTTCCATTTCATTCCTCTGCCATTATTATCTGCACCTATGGTTCTAATGCCCAGCCTTCTTCTACTGACATCTGGGCTGCTGCCTCCTTTCAATTTATTTTAAAATCTTTCCTAAACCCTGCAAGACTTTTGCTAAAGGCATTTTCCCTTCTCTTATGGGTCATAGCACATTCTTGTCAAGGAATCCCTTATACAGATGACGGAGGCCAGGGTTTAGGACTTCAGATCTTTCTCAATGGGACATTCCTTGCCTGTTTTTTCTTCCAGGGAGGCCGGCTGTTCCATCCCTGCACATTAAGGATGAGCAGGGAGAATTAGGACCTCTCCAGCTGACCCCCCTGCCTGCTCATATTCTGAAGGGTTTTTGCTCTTTTAGCAATATTGTTTAACCCGATCGGAACAGACATGAATCGGCCAATATCAATTTGATGAGTTTGGATCATCTTTTCTCCATATCCATGTTCAGCAGGAATAGAGTTGTTTCTTATGCTCTTCTGATTCTCGTTAATAAATTTCTCCCCCATATCCCTTTACCTCCCCAGGGAAAGCATGGTTTTGTTGGTGGCTGAAGCACTGAAAGTCCTTTCCATTGCATTTGGAGGAACAGGCATAAAAGACCCCCGCTCGGGTGGGGGGTGGGAGCTGTTTTGCCACATCCAGAGCATTAATTCATCTGGCTGGCTCCTGGGCTGCAGGCTTTCTCCCAATTTAGCCACTTTTTCTTGCCATGCCTTTAAATGCTCACCAGAGTTTTTTCTTCCCCTTTGGGTGTGTGTGTGTGTCCATCTTTTCTCCCCTCCAGTGGACTGTGCCCCCCTTCCCAACAAAAACATTCTTTTAATTATGTTAATTTCCATTTCAGCAGATATTTAAAGACTTAATAATGAAGGTGGTAAAATGTCTTTCTTTTATCAATTCAACTTGCTTAAGCATGCACACAGTCAGGTATATGTACAAATTGAGCATTGCTGGAAAAGTGAGATTAATGAAACTGATAACTCCTATGCAGATTTCATGAAAATTAGCAGAAATTAGAATTGGCAATACTTTATAAGCAGGACTGAGGTGACATTGGAAAAGGAAGTAGATGCCTCCAGTGGTGGAATTCAATTTATTTTTACTACCAGTTCTGTGGGCGTGGCTTGGTGGGCGTGGCTGGGGGGGTTCATGTGACTGGGTGGGCAGTTTCTGCAAGCAGGGCAATAAAGATGAGGCTAGAAACACCACCAGGATGTTTCTTTCCTGCCTTCCTTACAGGATTAACCCTGTAAAGTGAAAAAAAACCCAAAGGAGATTTCTTCTAACAACCGGTTCTCCAAACTGCTTAGAAAATTTACTGCTGGTTGTAGTGAACCTGCTGAATTTCACTTCCAGGTGCCTCTTTCCTCCTACAAATTAATAAGTTATAATGGGGTTTAAAAGTTTGTGACTTCGAATTTTCAATATTCCTGTGTGAACACTGCCCGAATCATAATCTGTTCTTCACACAAGGCCTCAAACTAGAGAAAGAGAACCCAATTAAAGAAATAAGTCAGAACCAGAACACGCCTTCATTTATTTAATCAGAAAAATGATCCAAAGCTACATCTTTGTGTGTAGCGAAAGAATATAAACCTCTAGGTTTTGTTTGAAGGGGAAATGAGAGCCAGGAAGCTGTTCTGGAGGAAGCCGTGGGCTACAATTCCTCGGGGGTGATGCGAGGGGATGATCAGCAGTTTTCCAAAATGTTTTGTTGCGGGGTTGCTGCCTGGGGGTGTGGGGGTGCAGACCAGTTACTGAAAGCAAAGATAGAGACATACTTTTGCCACACATAACTACACCGCTTCGGATCATTTTCCTTGATCAATCAGTGAATGATTTTGACTCATTTGTTTAATTTGGTTTTCTTTATCTAGTTTTGTTACTTGTGTGGAGGTCAAATAACATATAGATCACATTTATGCAGAAATATTGAAAATTCTAAAGGTTCACAAACCTGAAGCACCATTGCATTTGGTGCACTTCAGCTCCCTAGTTATGCCTCATTAGTGCATTTTTATCCTGATTTTGGCCACGAATCCAGAGCAACATGAGGAGGCATCTGGGGGCCCAGGTTATCCAGGGAGGAAGCCCCTCCATGACAGCTCAGACTTCTCCTCATAGCACTAAATCTCTAAAGGGAAGCACTCTTGTTGTGATGCAAAACCTTTTGGTGTGTGTGTGTGTGTGTGTAATTCTCAGGGCATTACAGAAGGCCTCTCAGAAAGAAGGAGAGTTGCCTAGTCATAAAATGTGTCACTCCCAATTGTCCTTTTATCTGAAAGTATCTCCGCCTCCTTCCTCAAGGCCTGCTCTGCAGGGTGCTTGGTCCTCTCTGTCCCAGGCATTGGCATGCCCCCGTTCCCCTAGGAATAAAGATATGGCTTAATGGCAAGGGTTCCCTTTCACAGCAGCCCAGGTTTCCATTTAATTTGTTTAATGTCTCATGTCAAAATACTGAACCCAGGTGGGTCAGGGAGTTTGGAGGGAGAAGGCCTGTGGGGGTCTCCATTCCCTGCCCCGGGGGCCTAGCGTTCAAGACAATTCCGAGCGAGAGTCCGTCCGGGGTGATGGAGGCGGGGGCCTTCATGAGGCCTCTGGGTCCTTGAAGCTTCCTGCGACAGGTTCACCTTGTGCACTTGATGCAACATGGACTGTTTCGGGTGCATCGTTTGAGTCTTTTGGACAAAGACTGGAATAGAACGATCAGCTGCCCCTATTAAATTTTGATTTGCTTGCATGCGGTGCATAAAGAAAAAGCCATTTGGAAAGAATCAGGAGGCTAAGCTCTCACGGAGCTATCTGAAATATATTTTCTCAGGGAGCATCTTGTGCTGTAAGGTCCTTCAATGTTTTGAAAAACTGGAGTCTTTCATTTGTTCTATAGAATGGTGGCGTGGGATTTTTCTTCTGCTTTTCTTTTACACTGATGGATTTCTTATGTATGATTTCCAAGTGGCTTTTTACCCATTATTTTGACAGCAGATAATGGAAGAAAACAACAACATTTAATTTCAAAAAAATATGCACGATAATGGAAGAAGGAACTCTGTGTAATATTTGAACAGACCCTTTTTTCTTATTTTTGCATAAGAAACTGAAGCCAAGTACAAATCAATCAATCCAACCAAACTAAGCCTCAAATAATACCTGAGCAAGAAACACTCTGCAGCAAAGGAGCCTTTAGTAAAACTGGGCCTTCTCTGGCCAGGAGGGAGGGAGGCAGGTACTCGAGGGAGTACGGGAACAAGAGGCAGTTGGGATTTCTGAGCACAATCCTGGCAAAGGCCTGAGGCCAAAGGGAGACTTGTAGGGTTGCTCTCAGGGCAACATTCTTTTTAGGCTCACGGACACATTTTGATTTTTGAGAGCCTTTTAGGTTTTTTTTTTTCAAAATACCAACAGGACCTATGTGGAGCCAAGAAATATAAAAAGGCAAAAAACTCTTTGCATTTAACAATGTTAAATCTAATGCCAGCAGGACCCACGTAGCCTCAGTCAATTTTCCTTGAGATAAATGCAACCCTTCAAGGACCATTGCATGCGGTTTTTGTGGCAAGAATACAGCAGGGGGTTGGACTAGAAGACCTCCAAGGTCCCTTCAAACCCTATCATTCTATGTTAGCTACCACCTTCTGCCAAGAAGTTTTTTCAACCTCCAGTCTAGCCTTCTGCTCTAAGGTTGCTAGGAAGTCGAGGGCCCCCTCCCCCACCCGAGACCCTCCCCGTGCTTCACCTCTTCGGATCCTGACGGGGCTGGATGGAGCTGGGGATACACCAAAGCACTTCTTACCTGGCAAGGCTTTTGCCCATTTCACCACGTGGACCAGGTGCCTCTCTCCAAGTTCATTCAAACTGGTGAGAAGGGAGCCAAAGGAGTCGGGCTGGTTGTTGTCATGCCCTGCGCAAACCACGCCGGGCTCAATCGCTTCCAGGACATTGAGGAAGATAGGCTGGCATTCCAGGCCGTCAATGTGTGCCATGGGCATTTTCGTGGCTTGCTCCTCAGTGGGGCTCGAGGGCCCTGCCGTCTCCCCTTCCTCTTGCATCTTCAGGTTACCCAGTTTCTTTAACTTGCGGGCTGAAAGGGAAAAAAAAGGTTTCTGAGAAAACTCGACACAGTTGAGAGCTGACAGTTCATACCCTGAGTGGGCGTAGCATCAAAGGAGGAAACATTTAGGGAAGCTTCTTTCACAGAACCTGCTGCTCTTGGGCACCACAGCTGCTACTCTGGGGGGGAGACACCGGACGGAGCCCCCAGAAGGCCAAAGGGGACCCTCTGGATTCCTCGGCCAGCCCAGGCGGAGAGGAAGCAGGGAGGGATTTTAACACAGCTCCCAGTCGCCCAGGCAGTTGTGTAAACATCATGTGAAGAAATAACTTGGTAAGGTTGTCACTATCTCAGCCAGATTTTTCATGAGAACACTGAGCGTCCAATCTTCTCACGCAAGGTTTCACAGTGGAATACCGTGCAGGCTTGGCACAAATTTGTAAGGAATATTTTTAGCGTTTACAAAAATTAACATGTTACGATTTGAGCAAACCATTTGGAAGTGATAGACACCCTGGTGGTGGTGGTGGGTGCCCCCAAAACGAGTGCTCTTCTTCCTGTTGTGTTTGTCGCAGTTGGTGTGACAAGATGGAATTATGTTCCTCTGACTGCTGCTGTTCACCATTACAATTATATGGAATTTTCCCCAAAACCCAGAGCAGCAGTATAGCCTGAATCTATTGCTGCAGGAATGTAACAAAGATTTTTCCATCATTATGCTTTTATATTTCTGAACAACGAGATTTCTGACTACCATTCTGGCAAACAAAACAGCATATTGTATAAATTTTTGATCGGATCCTACAAGACTAGATATAGCCCCTACGAAGTAAAGGGTAGCCACAGGGGCAAAATGGAGCACAAAGCAATAATCGTTGATGAGCTACCCTTCCACAAAATCTTATAAGATCTCTTAGAATTCTCATTAATTCTGGCAGCCGATGTCCTTTTTAAAAATTACATGATGTATTTTTAAAATGTTAATTTGGGGACTCCACGGAAGCCACTTGGAGGCTGTGTATTCTGTTGCTGCTCCCCGTCGGAATGGAAACCACCAAGGCTGAGTAATAAGAGAGGCTCGGCTACTGCAGCAGCTCAGAGGGGGCCTTATCCCCCTCCCCACTCAGTACAGGTCAGCTCTACATTCCATACTATGGAGTTTATACTAAGGCACAGTAGTATTTCCCAACATTCAAATGGGATCGGATGTAACTTAGAGCCATTATTCATGTCTTGGAGAGCGACTCTTTTCCAACGCTCTTTCTCTTTGGAGGGTTGACTTTCTGGTTGCTCCTCTGATAACCTTTGCTGCCCTTCCCTAATCTGTCTGAATTGTTCTACTTTTTACTGGCCATGTTGCTTTTGCCATTGTGCAATTTATTATTATTTTTTCCTAATATTCAGTTGGGGTTTCTTTTCTTGTTTTTTTTAAGCGCCATATCTGCCTAGACAACCAGGACGCTCTACTGACTTGATGGGTTGTCTTCTATTTTGTCATTTCGCTGAATTGCTTGCCCTTCTGCGTTTCTTTTAGGCTGCTGACTGGCTGTGGGACCCAAATGGGGACTGCAGAACTGGCTTTGGGTCGGTCCAAGCTCCACTGCACTTCAGGGGTTCCGAAAGGCCTCTCAAATTCTTGACTCCCTAAATGGGAGTGGGGAACAAGGGCCCCTTTATGACTTGTGGCTGGTTCAGAAATTCTGGGAGTTGAAACCCACAAGTCACAAAAGGGCCATCGTTCCCCACCCCTGCCCTAAATGATAAATGAATCTGTCTGTCCCATGAACAATGCTAATGGTTCTACTTGAGCTAGTGGCACAAAATAAACACACCACCTTTCATCATTAAACAGGTCAAAGAAACAAACCTAGTGACAGAACCTTGTGATTTTTTAAAAATAAAAACTTTCCATTAGAATCTAACATTTGAAGAATGTTTTTAATGGGAAGAATGAGCTTGTCTAGCTTTGCACAATTCCTGAAGCTTCCGTTCCCTTGCCCAGTTCCCACCCCTGCTCTGTTCTGGGCGGACCTTCCAAGGGCAAACCTCAGCTGGGCCAGGCCAAGGACGCAGCTCGGACTGCCCTCCAGTTTCGCAGGGGCGTTGTGCAGGCCCGGCCACCTCTTGTCAAGACTCGTTCTGGGCTATGCTTAGACAAGGACTGTTGGCTTGTCCAGGTGACCCAGGAGAAGGGGCAGCAATCACAATGTTAAAAACCTTGCCCTACAGAATTAAGAAAAAGAAAGACAGGTTTATATGTCCTGGTAGTAATTTTGCTGGTTAAATCCAGCTAGAAATGGATATGTATGTATGTATGTACAAACATATGTATACATGTATGTTTGTCCTGAATATTCTGCAAGGCCAAAAAGCTACACTGCCAGGGAGATTTAAGCCGGTCCAGGCAATCTTCAGACCTTGGCATCACATTACACAGATATGAATAAAACCCCAGGAAGTCTGTGATTATAACTTTTCTAATTCTCCAAAATGGACTGTTTGTAGCCTTTATTTAGTTATTTTCCACTGCTGGGTGTTTGCTTTAATAATTGGCTTGCTCACAACCATAAAGTCTACAGAGCCAGATTTTGTCATTCTAGACAATAAAATGCTTTTATATCTCCCTGAAACTCTACTACCTCCTTCTCAAAAGCCAGCTTGGAAGAAAATGAAATAATTAATTAGAAATAATGGGGAAGAGGTAGAGCAAAATCCTGATTGCTCCACTTCAGCAAGAGAAGCATAAAACAGTATCTGTTGTCCGGGAGGATCTGGCTCCCTACATTAAACGATACTTATCTGAAACTTCCTCTGGCCATAATTTAAAAAATAAGCTTCCAAACATAAAAATGTCAAATCAAAGAGCATCTCAATAAATCAATTCAAAAGCTGATCTTTAATTATATGCTTTGGATGATCTACAGTAAGAGCAATTAAGGGAGGTTGCTCTGCAAAAATGGGAACATGGCAATAAAAAATAAAAGTGAGTAACCTTTGAAAAACATGAGCAAAATGCAGCATGACATCGGTGCCATTATTTATGCAGGTTGGGATGGTGACAAGGAGATGGCTGAACATGATCTGACTGCCTCTCGTAGCGTTCTGATAAGCTTTCCCAAGAACATTGCTGGGCTCATCTCTTAACCTTGAGGCAGTTTTGCTTCAAGCTCCGCTGTCAGCATATCAGGGCCTCTCTGTGCTCAAAAGACACAACAGTCCCTCTGTTTTGGCTACACGGAGTGGTCGCCCACAAGGGAGGCAAGGAGGATGATGAGCATCTGGAAAGACCTATCTTCCAGGGGGGCCTTTCTGGGAGAAGCTGCAACTTCAGTCAATGTTCAGAAGTCAAGATAGGAATTTTACACCTTAGAGGAGCCTTGCCCGACTTCTCATGACCTCCATGGTTTGCAACTGCAACTTCAGGGCTTCCCAGCTAACGGGACCATCACAAACGCTGGGAGGTATTCAGTTAGTCACCATTGCACTTTAGGCAAACCTTGGTGGCCACAATGATGCCACTGCACAAAGCATTCATTCAATGTTTTTACTTGTAGTTTGTGGAGATTCTCCCTCATCCAAGGCCATCCAAGGTCTCAAAGGTGCTTTTTCAAAAGGCAACTTGACTTTGTTTTTTTCTTGAAGACATTTTGTTACTCATCCAAGAAGCTTCTTCAGTTCTGAGAATCTCCATAGACACCTCCAGTAATGGAGCATCCACAACTTCTGGAGGCAGTCAGGAAATTTCTCCTTAACTTTAGGTTGAATCTCTCTTTAATAAGTTTCCATCCATTACTTCTTGTCCGGCCTTCAGGGGCTTTGGAGAATAGCTTGACCCCCTCAAGTATTACTGAAAGACTGTGATCATGTTATTCCTACTCCTTCTCTTTGTTAAACTAGACCTAACTAGTCCCTTGAACTGTTCATCATACTATTAGTTGCCAGGCTGCTAATCATCTTTGTTCTTCTCCTCTGCACTCTTTCTTAGAGTCTCAACATCATTTTTCCATCATGGTGACTAGAAATGGATGCAGTATTCCAAGTATTGTCTTACCAGCACAGTATAAAGAGGCGCTAACAGTTCACGTGGTTTTGAGGGTATCCCGCTGTTGGTGCAGCTTGGGACAGCATTAGCTTTTTTGGCAGCTGCAGCAGACTGCCAAAGCTGTGTGTCTCTAACTCAGCAAGTTTAAGATGTGTGTTCTGCAAGCAAGGGAATTCTGGGAGCTGAAGTCCACATATCTTAAACGTGTTGAGGTTTCAAAAAAGCCCTGCTCTTGAAGTAGTGAATGCCCCATTAGGAAACTTGCAGGTCCAGCTTGTTTCCTCTAATACACAAGAGGTCAGTTAGTGGAACCCTGGAGAAAACATTCCAGAGTCTGGACAAACAGACTGCTCTATCCAGTCTAGCCCCTCCCCCTCCCATCAGCCCAGCTGCTCCAAAATGACAGATTCTGCTTTTTTTGGAACTAGTCCTGGTTACCTGCTGATAATGATTGTAGCTTCTATTATGGATAGGAAAAGACAAGATCCCCTGTTTCCTCAAGAGGAGATTGTTAAAGTTAAAATGATGGATCAGCTCAACTACACAACACAAATAGGTGTGTATGTGTGTGTATGCACATGTGTGCAAGTGGGAGGGAGGGAGCATGGGAGAGAGACAGAATATGACATATTGGGTATTGAAAGTTTGGGTTATCATTAGAAACATTGGTAGGGGGAAGTGACCACTGGCACCGGCCACATGCTCCCCCCCCCATCTGCCCATGGAAGTACAAAATGTGCTTCAGGCTGAAAAACAAGGGTCGCCTGGTATGTTCACATTTGTCCTGCACATTGCCCAATGCAGCTGGAAACTGGGTCAGCCGTGCCTTGGGCAGAGGAGTGGGGCAGGGCAGGAATGCAGAACACTTGCAAAATCCCTGCTTGGCTCCTAAGCCCAGCTGAGAGAAGAGAGCCCTTGGGGCTGAGGCCTGCGAAGTAAATAGGCAGGCAGGATGGCTGTGAAAATGCAACATGGTTCCGACTGGAAGGGAGCAGGCCATCGTTCGCTCTGAGTGTCCTTGAAATCACACCCCCAGAAATGCCCTGGGCAGGGATGGCTAGACCCCTCAAAGAGCACTCTCGATCAGGACCTTTGGGCCACCGTTGGGCAGCTGCTGGGCCTGGGACCCCCATTTCTAATGAAGGGCAGCCAGGCCTTCTGTTGCCTTGGAGGTAGCTAAGGAAACACAGCTCTACTCAAAACGGTTTATGGCATCATGCCCATACAGCTTAACTGGAAAAATTGAGATGATTAACCTATCGTGGCTGGCTAGTTTCACAGATACCTCTGGAAGTCTATGAGAGAAGTCACACAAACAAGAAATATTCAAGGGAAGCAGGACAGAATCACATCAACAGAGACATTTCTAGACACAGAAGAGAACCCCACGATGTACATCTGGCTGGGCTAGAAACATATGCCCAGGCTCATAGTGCAACCCCCTGCCCAGGCAGGAGACCCCTACCCATTACAGACCAATGCTTGTCCAGTCTCTTCTTAAAAACCTCCAGTGAAGGAGCACCCACAACTTCTGGAATCAAGCCACCATTCCAGCAATTAATTGTTTTCAAGATCAGAAAATTCCTCCTTAGTTCTAGGTTGGATCTCTCCTTGATTAGTTTCCATCCATTGCTTTTTGTCTTGCTCTTAGGTGCTTTGGAAAACAGGTTTGCCCCCCCCCCTTCTTCTTTCTCGCAGCTCCTCAAATATTGCTGCTAGCACGTCATCCCTAACCCTTATTTTCATTAGGCTAGGCATACTCATATCTGTGAATCGTTCTCCAAACATTTTAGCCTCCAGGCCCCTAATCATCTTTGTTGCTCTTCTCTGCTCTTTTCAGTCTCTTCATCTTTTTTACATTGTGGCAACCAAAACTGGACGCAACCTTCCAACTGTGATCTTACAAGGCATTATACAGTGGTACTAACACATAACACAATCTTGATTCTAGGACTGCACTGGCCTTTTTGGAAGCTGCAGAGCACTGCTGGCCCATATTGAAGAGACTGTCCACCAGGAGTCCTCTTGCAGTTACTGCCAATGAGCCAGATTTTACCTGCACTTCTGTTTTTTCTTGCCTAAGTGTAAAACCTTACTTTTGTTCACATTGAATTTCATTTTGTTAGATAGGCCCCAGTGATCAAGGCTGTCAAGATCCATCTGGATCATGAACCTGTCTTCTGGACTGTTGGCTATTCCTGCCAGTTTAGTGTTGTCTAGTTCCCCTATTCCCTCATCTAAATCATTTATGAAGACATTGACGAGTACAAAATGGCCATGGAGGGATCTCTGCCGAGCCAGTATTAAGCAGCTCTGGGGCCATTTAGAAGGCCTCAATCGCTTTGGGTTAATAAATGCAATGGGGGCAGAGAAGTAATTTTATTTGCTGGATTCCTTGCCCTAGTTAGATATGGCAATAGTATTTGTTGCATTTTCTATCATCTGGCTTCCAGTTATAGATTTTTGTCATTTTACTACACTGATTTTATTATTTATTATTATTTATTGTTATTATTACTTACATTGGTATTTTTGTATTTAGTATGTTGCCAACTCTAACCAGCTTGATTATATGTTAGAAAACCAAACAAAGTTGGTTACTTCTGAATCCATTTTTTCCTGTAAGATCCTTTCTCCTGAGTGTGAGAACTTTGATGATGGATTGGTGGGGCAGAGGATTCTTGTGTGTGTGTGTGTGTGTCTGTGCCATTTTAAAGGTCCAAGCCTTTCTTGGCCTGCAGGGCTGGGCTGATGTGGAGGCTTTGAAGCAAGGAAGAGGCTACTATGGCCGTAAAGCTGGACGCAGGAGTTGGCTGTGCCGGTCTCAGACCAGAGCTTGCTAACCTTAACCACTGGCATTCGATTGAATGGCTAGCTCAAACTTGAAGGATGCAAGTCTAAAGTCAAGCTTTTATAACTCTTGGCACCTGGTGGACTAGATCCACAATGAAAGAAGCATCATCGTACTGCTCAGAACACCCAGCCTCTCTTTTCCTTCTCTCCCGCTTAGGAGACTCCCCTTTTCTCACCAAACGGGCCACTTCAGCTGCCCACTGTTAGCAAAGAGTTAATAACAAGCATCCAACCACTGAACATTTTTGCATCTTTCTGTGGGGTCAAGACAGAAACAACCTGCGGAGGGATTCAAAAGGGGAGGATGGCAGGCACTAATTCACAGCACACATTTTCACAATTACTTTTAAGCTAACATTAAAAGGAAAGATAAAACGAGCCAGGCAGAAAAGGTTAAAGTGACCTAGAACAGACACACATACACATACGGCGTTTATTTGCTCGTCCCAAGTAAGCACATGACCTTGGGCAGGACGGAGTTTTATTTGTAACATTCAACTAAACAGATTTTCTTTCTAAAAGGGAACTCTTAGCTTGGTCAAAACAAAGCCTAGCAGGAGACTGTTTGGCAGTTAAACTCCCAGGAAACCATCTGACAGCCATCGGCACATGTTGCTCTTGGGAGTCAGTGGCCTTGGAGCCCGGGTGCCTCTGTTCATAGGTGACAAACAGACATCCGCAGGACAGCTGGGATCTCTGGGGCCTTTCGGAAAAGATACAAACGAAAAGGAGTTGGCTTACATGGATCCTTTGGGCTGAGTTATTATTTGGGCAGTTTTTCAGGACAGTGACCCAAGAGCTGCATGAGTTTTCTTCCCCTGTGTTGCATTTGGCACAGAAAAGTCTTATTCTGCATCTCACATCTTTTTGGTCAGCATTGTGAAAGCAACACTAAGTGGCTTTTGGGGCGACTGCAGTCTTGCTCAAGGAGACTGGTGAACATTCAGCAGCAATTGTGGATTCTTGTTTATCTTGCCCATCCAACAGTTTGCAGGTTACAGATTCAGAGCAAAATCCACACACGCGGTACAAGCCGGCATCTGTTTTTCAGCAACAAGCTCTGCTGAGCTCAACTTTAGCACTCGGTCTCTCAGGACAGGACCCGGGAAGCAGCCTAGCAGAACCTCTGTTTGCCCACAACTCCCCTAACCGGGGTGGGGTGGGGGGGAATCACGATTTCAGTTGGAAAGAGCTATTAATTCTGCCCCTGGTGCATCTTGGGACGATAAAACATGGCTTGTTGCGCCGTGCAGAAAGAAAGAGGGGCCCTGGGATCAAAACTTTCAAGGCAACAGGTGGGAAAGGCTGGTTTGCTTATCCTGTCGTAAAGGTATACACAGCTTGTACTCTGTCCCAAAATGGCACAATTACGACATGATCAGTGCTTTATCAACACCATCAAAGTGGAGTCTGATGGGCCTCAGTAGCACTGCTGCCAATGTGCTCTCTTTGGGAACATGTGGAGCCCGGCTGGGAAACGAAGTCCAAAGGACTTAGCCGGAGGCTGTGCCACGTATTCTCTGCTGTCTCTCTTCTGGATAAGGGCAGAACAGAATAATGGAAGGGACCCAAGAGATCTTCTAGTCCAACCTCCTGCATAAGACGTGGGATATGAAGTCCATCTATGCCCATCATCTGGTCGCTGTTGAAAAAGCTACATGTTTTCTGTGACAAAGAGCTGGCAGCCTTAAGCCTTGATAGTTCTACTTCTTGGGTTTTTTTTTTTAACAAGAGGCTTAAACTGCATGCTAAGGATTAAAAAAAAAGAAGAAGAATGCCTCAGGACATACTGTAGATTCAACTCAGTAGTTTGTGACAGTAGCAGAACGAAACTTTCCTTAAAATGCACACAGATACCGAGATCTTTTTCAGTATATTTGGGGAGGGGTTGGGCTATTTTTGTTACTGTTGTTCTTGTTATTCCTAGTTTCTGCAACTTACTTCCAGGGGAGTCATGGCAAGCTAAGCATGTCTCTGAGCAAAGACGACAACCATAGCAAAGACCGAAGAAGTAAAATAGTTTTTGGGAACCTCTCCGGACAAAGAAAGGATGGGAGATTACCAGCCATGTGCTCAGGGTAGCTCTCCTCATGAAGAGGCCGCAGGACAGGAGTCTCCAGGAGGTTGGAGACAACTGTGGAGGAAACTTTTAAAAGACAGTAGGTTCGCTAACTCATTTTCTAACCACCTTCAGAAATTGCCTACTTAATTACCTTGATGCTATTAGAGGCCTTCAGAGCAATAAGGTTTAAGAGCAATCTGGTGAATTTACTTCTATTCTTGAAAAAAAACAAAAACATACGCTTAAGAATGTAAAGGAGATGTGGTGGCTCAGTGGCTAAGACGCTGAGCTTCTTGATCAGAAAGGTCAGCAGTTTGGTGGTTCGAATCCCTAGTGCTGTATAATGGAGTGAGCTCCCATTACTTGCCCCAGCTTCTGCCAACCTAGCAGTTTGAAAGCATGTAAAAATGCAAGTAGA